>PVKN010011536.1:0-21521 GCA_004027915.1 Capromys pilorides | reverse complement strand
TAACACTGGAAGAGAAAAGTGACTTGGGGGCAAGTGGCTGAGGTGCAAAACTGAAGAGGCAGAGAGCTTGGTTCCTTGCCTTTGTGCTGAGCTATGCTAACCTACAGGCAAACTCACAATTCTTTACCGGCAACTCCCGGGGTGAGGTGTGTTGCAGAAATCTGCATTTCAGACTCAGGAAGGGAACCTATTTCAGATGATTTATAAATATTGTGACAGCATGCTGTGGCTGGGGCAGCAGCCTGTCACCAAACATGTCAGCAAGTCTCCACTTTCGTGTATGAACGTGACCCAAGGAGGACAAGGTCTGAAATGAGTCTTGCATCAGATGAGGTCAGGCGTTGCTTCTCAAGAAATTTTGGAGAAGATTAGGTCTTAAGAATTGGTTTTTTTGGGAGGAGGGGGCAGTGAGATGGTTCAGCAGTCTAAATCACCTGCTTGGAAAGCTTAGGCAACCATAGGAACCGTGCTTTGATCCCTGGAACCACATGCTGTGCCAGCCCTACCCCCAGGGCAGGCTGAGCTGGCCATTAAAAAAAAAAAAAAAGTGTTGGTTGGGGGATAAAGGACTGTGAACCTGTAGTTAAGTTTCAGAGGCTATGGGTGGCTTCTCCTTCCTGCACAGAGGAGAATCCCCTCAAGAGTGCTCCTCAGCCTCAGTCTCCCCTTAGAGGCAGCCAGGCAGGAAGCCACCACTCTTCATGTGGCCCCCGGGAGAGGTGGCCTGGGCATTCAGTAGCACACCCAGGTCCTTTTCAGGAACACTCCCAATAAGCTTGTGTAATTACTGGTGGATTCAGTGAGTAATCTGAGTATGTAAGTATCCAGGGGTAATTATCCTGGCAAATCCTTCCCCTTATAATACATCTTTACCCAAACTACTTGTGTCATCTGTCTAAACAGTCCTGGGTAATCTGATGATGAGAAAAAAAAAACAAAACAGCAAAACTGTGTTTCTTTCTTAGTGAATGTAAATGGGTGAGTTTTCACTGTTATTTATCTTTCTATCTTCTCTGAACTGACTGTCTCTAGTCCAAGCTCAATGAAATGAAAGAATGAGTGAATTCTGAAGAGCCTTATGTTGGGTATTGAGATAACTCACAACCTGTCAAGACACGTGATAAATATTACCAAAAAGAAATAAGATTTTTTTTTTTTTGGCTATTAAACAATTTTTGAATTTAAACTGATAGAGCTATTGGTTTAGGAAGTGGAAATGCCATTGTTTGTCCTCATGGCACTGGGTGGGAGAGTGAAGGTTGCCTTTTAGTTGGGAGAACTTGGGGTTGCATCACAGCCCAAGATTTGCTCTGGACGGGTATGTTAGCGTCACTCAGTGGAGATGTGAGGGAGCCACGGTTAGCATTTAAAATGTTTTAAAAGTCATATTTTAGAAATAAAAAGAACCAGAGCTATTTTTAATAGTGCATTTGTGTTAAATATCTATAACAGTAGTATTCTTATATGTTATAAAAGTTAATAACGAAATATTTTTCATCCGTTTTTCTAAAAAGGCTCTGAAATCTAATATGACTTTGCACTTAGAAAACATCTCATTTTGTACTAGGAACATACCAGGTGCAGAGGCACCATGTAGTTATTGGCTATTGTAATGAATACACAGAAATATGAGAGTTTAGAAAGTAAAGCAGGCACCCAAATCCTCAGAGATCTGTTAGTCTAGAAAAAGAGTGGTGTCTATTTTCTTTTGCATGGATTCTGATGATACAAACAAATAAATACAGCATAGTAAATATAATTTTTATTTCTATTTTATTTAAGAGTTGGTTTGGGGACAGTGGATAAAGGATTGTGAGCTTGTAGTTAAATTTCAGAGGACATAGAGGGCTTCTCCTTCCCACTCGGCGGAGAACCCTTTCCCCAGATGTTGGGGGGATTGTATGTCATTTCCTTGGCTAACTAAAAATCGTGACTGAGGCCTAAAAGTAAGGCAATGGTGCAGTCAGAAAGTTTCTCTTTTCTTCCTTCTGAGGGGATATTTGCAGGACCCCATGTGTTCTGTTGACTTTGACCCTGAGCTTCCACCATAGCAACTTAAACTATCCTAAGGAGACCACAGCGGGTAAACATGAACGTCAAATGTGAGGATCCTGAAACAGCCCAAGAGTAAAATTCAAGCTTGTTTTGAAGCTTCTTTCTCACTGGAGCCAGAGAATTTAGATTTTATAATGCTGTTTTTCAGTAATCAGTTACAGCTGTATTTTTGACAGGTAAAGGAGATTAACAGGAAATAGCATCTATCCTGGCTGCTGTTCTATATATTGCCTGCATTCGTTTATTCCCAGCAACCGTATATGCAGACACTGCGTTTCAGTCCCACTTCAAGTAACTAAGACCGACAAGATTCAGTAACTTATCCACAATCACATAACCAGGAAGAAATGAATCAAAATAAGCTTGCTAAGATGTGGTTAAAATAAAGTCAAAGGAAACTCAGCTCTAAATAGAGATCATAACGTGTGTGTTAGTAACGTTAAAAATAATGCTTAGTGAAAGCAACCTTCGTTAAAGAAAATCCCAATTTTGTTTTATGGTAAAATTGTATGTGGTTTGTTTCCTATTGTGCTAGGATAATTAAGTTTAAAATCATCCCTTTATTTGTTCTGCTCAGCAATAGTAAAATAATACAAAACTTACCCAGTTTTTGGTCATTGCAATCTTCCTCTCATGTTGCACGGTGTAAATTTTACATATTTGCATTGATCTTTTTCTTATTTCATCATACTGGAGGCTCTGTACAACTAAGACTATTTTTCCATTTTGTCCATCACTGTATCCCCAATACTAATAGGAAAACCTGTAAATATTTTATTTATAAGAAATCTATTACTATTTATTAGTAATTATCACTAATAATTAATATTAAATTAATAATTTAGTTAATTTAATATTAATGAATGAAGTTATTAATTAAATGAATGAATTTTTAGTATTCATTCATTTTTGCAGAAATTACGCACATAGCAATTATGTGGATAGGCTCTGCAATAAGATAAACTACAGTTAGGCTCACAAAGCCATTAACTATTTTTTTTTCCTGTATTTAGGATAAGGTGTACAGGGTCTGCAGGGTATCGCTACATAGATCAGACTTGTAGTGATTCTCCTGTTGTCAGCTTCCCAAGCGCTGGGATTACAGGCCCACGCCACCACATGCAGTCTCAGTCGCCTTCTCAGAGTGCCCTGGGAGCAGGGCCAGCATGGCGCCCTAGGGATTGAACCCTGGCCACTGCACCTACCTAAACTGGTGCTTTACTGTGCTGAGCTATCAAGTTGGCCCCTCATTAACTATATGTAAAACAAATAATAATAAAAGAAAGAGACCTAGAAAGAGTGTTAGAAAGATTAAATAGGATGCTGCTAGCAAGATGTGGTGGTGCACACCTGTAGCCTCAGCATTTGGGAGGCCAGGAAGGAGGATTACTGCAAATTTGCAGCCAGCCTGGGCTACAAAGTGGGTTCAAGGGCAGCCTGAACAACATACTGAAACTCTGTCTCAAAACACAAAACAAAACAACAATAAAAATATAATATGCTGCTTTCTGAGGCTTGTATATTTTATTACAAAAAACCAGTTTATTAAAATAAAGATAGTGTCTCATATTGTTAGTTGCCAAGGCAATTAGAAATTAAACATTATTAAACAGATAAATTGGCCTGTAATACACTGTAGGACTCTGCAGAGTTAAGGAACTCTTTAAAGACTCTCCCACCCACAGCCTCCAGCCCCCACTTCTACTGCTCAACCATAAAGTGAGCCAGAATCAGAGCCAGGAGCTGGGAGCGGCAAACAGATGGGAAGTGGAGTGGTTCCCAGGAGCAAAGGCCAGCGCCACACTGGGAGGAGCACACTCCAGCCCCGGGCAGGTGAGCTACACAGGTACACATTTTCTCTGACAAAATCCAAAGGCTTTCTGTGGATGAATCTCAAGAGCTCAAGCAAACAGGAACTCACAGCCAAAGGTCACCAAATACCCAAGGAAAGAAGTGATGATGACAGAGAAAATAAAAATAAACAGATTCGGACTCCCAAGGACTTCAGATTTTAAAACTATTAAAGAGTAAAATAATTAAGTATAAAATATTTCTAGAAATAAAAGATGGAATTATAGGCTAATGAGAAATCAAAATGGTAGCTAGACTTAAAAAAGAGCCTAACCAAACTTGATCAAGTGAAAACGTACTGTTGAAATTTTAAAAATAAATAAATTAATAAATTAATAAATAATAAACACCTCAAGATAGAGGCTAACTAATGAATTAGTGGCAACTGAAAAGAGGATACATGAGCCTAGGTAAAGAAAATATGAGAAAAATATAAGAGGATATGGAAACTAGAATGATAAGATCTTCCATATGCACTACCTTAGACAGTAAAACAGAGAAAAGGTGGCAGTGGAATAGAAGAACAAGTTTCTAATAAAAGACATAGATGTACAGGAATTTATGAAGCCAATAGATAAAAGTAAAACTAACAAGGGCCAGCCAAATAGCTCAGCGGATTAAAGCAACTGCTTAGGCAGATGTAGCAGATGCCGTGCCAGCCCTGATCCCAGGGCATGCTGAGACAGCAATTAAGACCTGGCATGGTGGTCTGCACCTGTAATCCCAGCACTTGGAAGGCTCAAAACAGAATAATCACTACAAGTTGGAGCTGTGTAGTGAGACCTTGTAGACCCTGTATCAAATATAATAATAATAATAATAATAATAATAATATATAAACAAGTCTAAATATAACACTGAGCACAATAAATATCAATGTTTTCATCTTGTGAATTAAAAGTAAAGTAAACCAGAGAAAAAAAGGTCGTTCTGTTAGAAAAAAAAATCCAGTATGTGCTATTTATGAGATGCATGGAAAGCCCTGAACTCCTGGTTATGTGTCTTGAGGATACCCCAAGATCACGTAAATACCTCCAAACCCAGACCAAGTTTCCAAATATTTTTCCTTCTGTGCACCTTTTGATTTTGCGTAATAAATCTGCCAATGTCTTGCTCAAAGTTTCAAGCAAGAAGGCAGAAAAATACTAATTTAAATATTAGTTAATTTTTTTAATTAAGAAGGTCCCCTAATCCTGTCCCAATTATTTTCATTTTAATAAATTTCTTACATTTGATCCAAACTTCCATATTTTTGAAATATTATACTAGTGATACACATTTATTTCTGTTTCTTTCTTTAAAATTTATGATATAATCATTAACCATTTTACACAGCTTGCACAGCACCTAGCTTGTTAAATATTTGTCATCGTTATAATTTAATTTCCAATAGTCAATTTTGTAAGTGTGTTACCCACTGTGTGAAGTAAAGCTTCATTTGATTTGTCTTGAACCCTCAGTACTTAAAGTTCAGAGTCCCTTTCTCATGGGTAGAGTTTGCGTTTAGGGAGACCCCACATGCACCTTTTGCATGGTGTTCAGATTTACTAGGTTATGGATATAGTGCCGCTCAGTTTTCTTTCAGGCCCAGATGTCCTCCTCCCTCAGCCTTCCTCATCTTCATGATGGTTGTGTCTTACTCTCTCTTCCTTTATTTTTTACTTATTTATTTGGAACATGGTTTCATGACACAGTTCGGACTCATCGTGATCCTCCTATCTCAGCCTCCCCAGCCCTGGGATTACAGGCATGTACCACCACGTCTGGTTTTGTTGGCCAGCATGGCATGCAGTACCGGGGATCAAACTTGGGTCCTTGTGCTTGCCAGGCAGGTGCTTAGACCATCAAGCTATCTTACCAGCCCTTACTCTTCTCTTCCTGAAAAGGGTAGAAGGAAGCTGCTGCTGGTCAATCAGGAGTTAGAGTGGGGGACAGCACCCTTGGTCAAAGCCTCAGTATAAAGAAGATAGCATTAGAAATGCCTGGAAGTGCAAAGAGACAGCAAAGGTAAATACCAGTGACACTGACACAGGACTCACCATGAGTCCAGTACCACTTAATCAATTGTTCCCAGATAGGAACCAAAGAGGTCCCCAGAAAAGTTCTTTGCTTATCATCTCAGAAAAGCATTTCTAGATGTGACAGTGAGTGACACTGGTAGATTTATTAGGCAAAATCAAAAGGTTCACAGAAAGAATAATGTTTGGAAACTTGGTTTGGGTTTGAGGATATTTATGTGACCTTGGGGTATCCTCAAGACAGATAATCAGGGGTGCTTACTCTTGGAGTTATGGCCTGGGATGCTAAGCTCTTGAGTTATTTGTTGATTGCCAACTATCTGTTTCTTTAAAGTCAGATTGCTCATTAGTGAAATAAAACAAAAACTGGCTTTATCAGCTAGGTTAAAATGCAAACTACTTATACTTGCTTGAAGTTCCAAGCTATGGTACTCAATTCATAGTACTGTTTCTTTGACATTAGAAGTTACTAGAATTTACACACATTTATAGCATTGAAAACACACACACACACACACACACACACACACACACACACACACACGCCAAATTTATGGACTTACAGAATGTTTAAGTTTTTCAGCAATTTCAGAATGAGGGGCTTGTGTGAAAACAGCATTTTAACATCAGGTGACTTTGTGTCTTGGAGCTGAAGTTTTTCTGCAAATTCTATTTTCCTTGTCTCTTTCCCACCTGTCTCTATTTCCACTCCCCTACTTTAAGATGACTTATGACAGAGCAGAAGCATGAATCCTTGAAATCATTGATTACCTGTTCAGTTCTTCTGTCTCCTCTCTCCCTTCTTTGTTTCCAAAGCAATCAGAGCCCAGCCATGGGAATTCAGGCCCTTTGCCTCTGCGTAAAAGCTGTTTGGCATCAATACTTCTGTTCATCTGTCTCCCTTCTGGGTCAAGAGGGCACAAACAGTACAGCTACCAAAACAAAGGCCTGTTAACTTAGGGGCAGGAGGCCACAGAAAGGAGGAAAATCCAAATAAACAAGCCACAGGGTCAGTGCTAATGAGCAGAAAACTGGCTTGTAAATAGGATTCTCTCAGGCTGTGAGGAACTTCACAAAATTAGATAATGGGTCAATGGCTGACACTGGGCAAGGCCAAATAATAGAAATAATAGAGTCAGCGCAGTACACCCAAATTACTTGTGTATATAATCACAGATTTATGCAAAAGAACGAACCAGACGAACTCCTTTATCTCTGAGTATGAACTTTTGTTTTCCTCCCGGGACTTGGAAGAAAGTCAGCGCGTCAGTGATGCGTGTGGTTCTGCCCACTGGATCCTCATGCTGAAATCAAATGAGGGGCCTTAAGAGAATTTAAATATCAACATTCTGTTAAGCTCAAGGAAGAAGCCCTCTAATGTGTAGTTTGCATGGCATTTCAACAAATTCGTGTCATTCTGAGTTTGTTTAATTTTGAATTGTGAAGCTTTTGCATAAATCTAAATTTTATTAGGGGGCTTTGTGCCAATCTATTTTTCATATTGTTTTTCAGAGGGTAAGCATCAATCTGTTCTGGCTAATCACTGAAATCTGCACTCTGGGCACCACAGAACAATAGTCTCTTCAAGCTGAAACATTCAATCATCAAATTCATCCTTTAGACTGGTGTTAAATATGTAGTGGTTTAATCAGGCAGAGTAAGAATTAATGCCAAACCAAAGCAAAATCGAACAAAAGGCTCACACCGCCAGCTGGTCGGTTGATGTTCATTGCTGTCACTTTGCGCATTGGCAAATGGCACATATTGAGGACAGAAGCCAGTCAGGTCCAGAGTGGTGGTGCCCAGCTGTGTACCAGGTTGGCCCATGGCCTTCCCCAGTTATAAGAATGAGAATTACGTCTACCGTGAAAGCAAAATAAGTGTGCAGCATGACGTTAAATGTTGGCATATATAGAACAGCCTACAGCACACACTAAGAATTATTTTGTTGAGACTGGCTCTTTATGTAGTGAGTAGCACCCACTACTCTCTTAAATATCTCTGCCATCCATCTAATATTGCCCATATTCAAATTCTGATAATTCCTTGTACTCTTGCATCACCCTACCTCAACTGCCCTCCACAGTCAAATTAATTTCCCTTTAATAAAAAAAATGTGATTGTCAAGCCATACCCCAACCAAACTACATACAGTGGAATGTAACTGCCTTTTGAATCAGGTTCATGTTGCTCTGCCTATGTCTTAATCAGCATACATTTTAATCTCCTTTCTTCCTTCATCTTTCTTTCTTTTTTCCTTCCTTTTATTATTGAAGTACAATATACACACACAAAATGCACATCGCACAGTGTACAACAGTGTGATGAATATTCACAAACTGGACACACTCAGGGCACACGGAGATCCAGTGAGAAAAATGGCTGCCACCAATAAATTCTCTTACTGCTTTCTAGGTTCTTACCCATCTTAACAAAAGCCCCTAACCCGGCTTCTAAGAGCAGAAGTTAATTGGGTGGGGCTTGGCTATTACTACGCTTCTTTCACAGGCAGGGACCAGGGACAAAGGCCCTAACCTGGGGGACAGCAGGATGCCTTGGGCCCTGCAAACCTGGCTATGGCAGGAAGTCTCCTCGGAGCCCCCACAGCTGGTGCACCCAAGTGTCCTGAGATACTATCTGTGCCGTCAGGATGCCCTCAGGAGTTGCCAGGTGGCAACAGTGTCAGAGTGTTGGAGGGTGACAGTTGGAGGGGGAGCAATGGTAGTATTTGGTGGTGTTGATGAAATGAAGCTAATGTCCTGTGCACTGTCACCTCCATCCCAGCTCTCCCAGGCTGCCTCGTACTCAGTGGCGTTTACACACAGGGCGCCCACACTCATGCATGAGGTCTTGGGGTCTCCAGCTACTGCCCAGGGCCTTCTGGGATGCCCCTATGAAAAGAGGACCAGTGATGCTACTCTGTGCTAAGCCACATTCTCCCCGAGCTCAGGGGGCGGTGAAAACACATCTTCAATCCGTCGTTCTTTTAGCAGCAATTAAACACATGCTATTGGTTAGCACCTTATTATGGAGCTGAGATTTTCTGAAGAAAATAGAGAATAGATTCTCAAAGGAAAGTCAGAGTGGATTACTCAGAAAGGCTGGGCTTTCATTTTTTGCATATTATCATCTAGATTACATTCACATTCCCACCAGTTTAGACACTGTTGCGGTTGTAGTGTTGATATCAGGAATTTTTTTAAGTGGTCTTTTGTCTGTACAATCTCTTTGCAAATGGATGATTTTCATACATAAAAGCTTGCCTTCCTTTTCTTCCCAATGTCACCTTAGTGACGTGTTCTAATTCTGTCCATTCAGGGAGTAGCAGAGCTGAGCTGAAATAAATGAGAAAGATGCCAGGGCATGAGGAAACTGGGTTCTCACTCCTTTCTAGTCAGTTATGACATAAATAAACAGAAAGCGGTGACTGTAAGAACCTCTAGGACTCAAATACTGAGCATGTCTGTCCCATGTACCCTATAAAATGAGTTATTCATACACACATCTCTTCTGAGTCTCTGCCACATTTGGACAAGGCTCCTTGCCAGTGACTGAGAAGTGGCAGAGGTGGCAACTGCAGCTGTGGGATGCACTCGTTGTTTCTGGTGAATGCGCGGGGGTGTGAGTGCCTGTGGCTGCTCATACTGAGGAGACCAAAGTGAGGCCTAGAGTTCTGTACAGTCCTTGCTCCTGCGTCCTTCATCCTGGAACTTTTGCAAAGCTGGATCTGATTCTCTGGCCTCTCCGATGACATCTGGAACTAAGACTCCCTTGTCTACTCCCTGCCACTCACACCCTCTCTTTCTGGCCTTACTCTGCTTCTTTCCTAGGCAGTGGTCCATCAAAGCACAGCCTCAAGCCTGGGCAATACAAAACGTGCTTCCCCTTCCTGGAAGAGAAGGAGGAGTGCCCTAAAACTACAGGGGCCTCCCTCCACTTCATTCTATATCAGCTTCCTTCCAGAACACACAGGAAGGAGAGAAAAACTGTATTAAAACCTTCCATTTCTAACTCTGTATCTCCTTCCACTTATTAGAATTCTTAGAGCAGGAGCATTTGTTTCTGATTGGAAGGATCTTGCAGGGTTTTGCAGACAGAACAGCCTAGGTGAGCCATTATTATTATGCCAAGACAGTGAGTAGAATGAGGATGTCAGGGCATCTCTTGTGGAGGAGCACACATGACCCAAGTTCAAAAGCGGGAATATCTAGAATATGTTGAAGACCAGAGGGAGATAGATGAAGCAGGAAGATGCTTAGGTAGGGTATCCAGGGAAGAGCCGTAACCCTGGACGACAAGAGCAAAGTTGATGTCTGTCACCAGCACAGTCCAACCTTTCCTGAGAGGACATCAGGCCCAGTCCCTTGATGTCCATCCCCCTTTGCCCATTGTTGTGAAAGTGCTAGTGTCCCTGTCACCCATGGTCACCTGAGCTTTGTATGCCCGGATTTGACCACAGCACTTTCCAATCCCTTCTACAAATTTTCCCTGTCACAATTGTTCTTTGTGCCATTGTTGTCACCTTCATTCTGGAAACACTTTCTGAAGACACCTTTCAACCATCGGAGAGTATTTAGTAATCTCCTTTCTCACTGCCAGGCCTTGAGAGGAAAGTGCCCCTCTGTCACCTCCAGATCACTGTTCTTTGAGGCCCATGTAACTTGGAGAGATGTTTCCTTTGTTACTGTCTCCCTCCCTCCTTTCACTCACTGAAGAATTTAGTTCCTGGTTCTCCTTCCTTTGTTCCAAGTGCATTCATGACTCTTCATCACTTTGACGTTCCCAGGAGAGGCCGTTGGTTTCTCTGGCATTTAGGTTTCTTTACCTCCTCATCCCAGCGGATGGTTTCCCTCTGTCCCCTTGAGCCACCCACCCCAATGGAGCATTCATTACATCTAAAATCCCATCACAGGCTAGAACCATTCCACATCTTCTAGTTTATGTATTAAAACACAGGTACCTAAGGTCCTTCTGTTGCACCCTGATCCCCATGTCACTGACTTTCTGTCGCACTCTCAGTACCCTCAGCAATGTGCCCCTTCTTGCTTTGGTTCAATTCTATGGTCCTCATTCTAATCACTTTTTGTAAACGCTGCAGATCCTTTTCACTGCCGTATTTCCTGAGTCAATTCAGCGCTTGTCCTCTCTGTGAGCCTAAGCACAACTACAGAAAGCGCTGTTGCTTCCGCCAGTCTATGTCCATGACTTCAGACTCCGCATGCTCGCTGGGTTGCTGGTCAGAGCTCTTCCGTTCCCCTAGGAAGCTGTTTCTGAGTGTCCTACAGGACCAGCTGCTGCCTCTCCACCAGGGCAGCCTTGGAATATCTTCATGCCCTATGATCCCTCTCCCTGGCTGCCTCAATTTACCCCTGCTGGAAGACTTTCTTCAAAGTGCTGTCTCTACAGCTCTGCTGCTTATTTCTCATTCCCTTGTGATAAAATTGCACTTCTCAGCCCACACACTCCAAGTTGTCAACTCCCATGGCCACTTTCCTGCTTGGCGCCTGTGGTAAGCTGAATAAGGTCACCACAGAGATGTCCACGTCATGGTTTCAGAATCTCGGAAGATATTAACTTACGTGGCTCACTTTGCAAACAGTTCCAGTTCAGGGACTTCACACGTGCTGCTCCCTCTTCCTAGAACATCCTTTTCCTGCTCCACCTTGACAGTTTTTAAGGGACATCCTCTCTGATCGCTAGGGAACTGGTTTTCCCTTCTTACCTGTCACTGCACCTGTTACTTTCTTTTGTGGCACTTATGACAACTTACATGAGTCCACTGGTTTGTTTTTAATTATATTGTTATTCCTTTGCTCACTGAGTAGGAAGCTCTACAAAGCCTGAGAATGTAGCTCTCTTATTTTTCATCAGTGACCCAGCATTTTGGGTTGGGGATTTAGCTCAGTGGTAGATCACTTGATTAGCAAACTGGAAGCCCTGGGTTCGATCTTTAGCACCAAAACAACAACAACAACAACAAAACCACCTAAAAATGTTATAGATGCTCAATGAATATTAGCCAAGAGTTGTCAAGGGGAAGAGAGGTAAGGAGCATCTTGAGGCAAAATGTTATGAGAGAGGAACAAGGGTACAAAGTCAGAGATCACAATGATTAGAAAAATTAGCATGTCTGCCTCCTGTGCTCTGTATAGTACTACAGGGACAATATGCATTGTGTCAATTATTGGGAATGTACTACTAATTTGTTTTGAAAATGTTACATTGTTATTTCTTATTAAAAGTAAAAAAAAAGTCAGAGATCAGAACGTAAGGGGCACTGATGGTCGTACTGAGGCCTTCAGACTTCATAGGAAATCGAGGAACAAGAAATATTTGAGGCAAAACACGCAGAAGGAAGGAAGAAAGGAAGGAGAAAGAAGAAAGAAAGAAAGAAAGAGAGAGAGAAAGGAAGGAAGGAAGGAAGGAAGGAAGGAAAGAAAGAAAGAGAGAAAGAAAGAAAGAAAGAAAGAAAGAAAGAAAGAAAGAAAGAGGAAAGGAAAGAAAAGGAAAGCAAAGGGTGGGCTTGACTCCATTTTTATGGGCAAACATTACTTGGAGCAATATGAGATGGACTGAATTGAAGAGAAAGTTGTGGCGAAGCTGTTGAGAATAAAGGGTCCATATGTTCTCTGAGAAGGAACAACAAGGTGCAGACGCATGGCTATACTTAGACATGGCGATTACTTTTTTTTGAACCTTGTTAAAAACAGAATCTACTCAGACTTGTTCCTTCCCGCTTACTCCCTCCAAGGAAGGAGCAGGAATGATCCTCAATGGTAAACGGCAGTGCAGCATGACACCTCCTCCTCCTCATGGCTCCTGGTACTCTACGGAGTCGAGAAGCTTCTCTAGTAACAGACTATAGAAACGATCCCTGGAAGTATAGCCTTGGCAATTACTTCTTCATTAAGAATAGAAGTATTTGATTTGATCAAACAGTTCAGCCTTACGTTTGTCATGACCAAATCCCCTTAATTTTTGAAGGAATGCCCCAGATTATCCCAGAATGTATTTCTGCTTCCAGCTATAAAACATTTATAGTTTGTGGTTTGGGGCCTAATGAACCCTGACAGCCTCTTTCCACAGTAATTGCGAAAAGCCTCCCATACACAGCTGGCTATTTTTAAACACAAGCAGCCTCCCAGCCCTCCCAAATCAGATGGCTTTAAAGCCAGTGAGCAGGCCTTCTCACGGAGGCCATGTGGGTGCCAGCCCTGCACTGCCAGGGTCCAGATCATCCCAATTATCTGGGCTGAAATAGTGCCTGGAAAAAGTGAGGGGAGCGGTGAGGAGCTCTGGAAACTTCAAAACTAGCCATGCGGATTTTACAGACGCACTGAAAACCAACAAATGGAAACTAATTCTACCCAAAGTATCTGGGGGAGGGGCAGAAGCTCAGCTCAGTTACTCATTTTAACTATGAGCATGTAAGATATAAGTCATTCCATTAATCCATGCATAGTTTGAGCACAGGAGTGTTTTGTCTTGAAGAAACTGCAATGAGAAGAAAGGAAACAGAATAACTTTAGTAGAAGAAACTTCAAAGATTGATGCCAATAGATATTCCGTGTGATTGAATCATGCTACTATGAAAAAACATTAAGGACACCCACCTGCCATACACGAGATACGATCAGGAGCTACAATGAACGTTTAAATTTTTAAAAGTTTACTATAGTAAACTTGCCATTAATTGCCATTAATTCCCCTCAGGATGTCGATCATACACACTGAATGCACTTTCTTTCTTTCTGTTTTTTTTTTTAAAAAAAGATTTATTTAGCTCACAGTTAGTGGAGGGTTCAGTCCATAGTCACATGACTCCAAGGCAGAGTGGCACATGGCACAGAGCAGCCGTTTATCACGGCACCAATAAGCAAAAAGCAAAGGGGGAGAGAAAAAAAAGCAAAGGGAGGTGGCAGCCACTCCAGGTAGCCAGCCTCTCTCCCCTCCTTACATGTAACAGAGATTCCCTGCCCCAGGGTGGGTGCAGCACCCACACTCACACTAATCAATCATAAATTCAGAATGTTACCCCATGACTGCACGAAGCTTTGGGGGGACAACTACACATGAACTACAACGCCTGTTATACATTTTGGTTCCTATTTACACTTTCAGTTTCTCACACTAGAGAAATAATGCAGTATTTACACATATGTGTTCAATTTACTTTCCTTTCGAGAGTGGTCTCGAGGTGCATCCGTTTACCTAGGAGTGTCTTAAGATGAACACACTTTCTGAGGCAGTCTGGAGTCCTCTTGGCTGAAGTACGTTTCGTGGTGCTGAGGTGCCTACTTTGGTATCCTAAGTTGACCAAAACTGTTCACTTTCCACGACCATTTTGATTTTAGGGAAGAGCCGGACATTGTGTGGCACCAGATCCAGTCTTGGAGGACATACCATAGCATTGTTAGGAGGCTGCCTACCGGATGGCACGTAGCAACAGCACTGATGAATAGATGTTCAATAAATACTTTTATCACATCCTATAAAGACATGGAGGAAAGAGGTCTTCCAGAGCTGCTTCAGAAAGTGCCAAAAGTGGTGGGATGAGTATACCCAAAGCTATGGGAAGTATTTTGGGAGGATTTACTGGAAATACACCTTTTGCTACAGTACATTTTAAATTTACAACTCACTGTATATTTATTTAGGTATCACCTCATACTTAAATCTGTTAGGTGAAGGCTGCAGAATGGAGGGCAGTGGCAAGGTGCTTGCTGAGTATGTGTGAGCCCTGGGCTCCATCCCAGCACTGCAGATACCAAGAAGTCACCTTGGAAGACTGCAGACCTCAGGTAGCAGCCAGACCTGGAGAAGAGATGGTGCCGGCTGGAGCTTCACCTCTCAATAACCTTCTAACCCTGAGTTTGTGCACTTACTTCCTCATCCTGGACCAAAGTGGTGGCGTGTCTATTGACCCAGATGTGCTAGATGTACTGGAGCAGATGGCCAGACTTCTGCTCGAGCTCCATTCTTTCTGATGGGTAGAGAGTGAGTTTCTTCCTGGAGAGGGAATGCACAGAGAAGCTTTGGAGGGCAGTACTTAGCAAGCAGAGGAGCAATCGGAATCTGTGGTAAAGCCACAGTGTTCTTCAGAAACAGAAGCCTAACAATGGCCGCTTGGCCTTGCAGTATTTCCTCATGTGTAAAACAAGAGAATCAAAAGCTTTAGCAGTGGGAGTGCAAGGGAATGGAGCTTCGAGGAAGCTCCTGAGCCCAAATGTCTTGAAAAAATATAACAGAGTACATTGCCTGCTTGAAGTTCCTGGATGATGGTGACCTGTGTATGGCTCTGAGAAGTCCTACAGCAAAGGAACAGAACTTTCCATAGCTCCCTTGATAAAAAAAAAAAAAAAAAAAAAAAAAAAAAAAAAAAACTTTTAAAAAATATGTTTGTTAAAATTTCACTCAACATAGTGTGTAAAACTTTTCTCTAGGGCACAAAATCCCAGCCCCCCTCTCCAGGTGCATTCACAACTAGTGGTGAGCTTGTAGCACCCAGCTGAACTGACCCAGCACAGCACTGGGTGTGGAGAGCCCACTGAGGATCGTTGCCAGCAGCATAGAGAGGAGAACTGAAGAGGAAGAAGGGGGCTGTTGGTTCTCCTGGAAGAGCTTGTCATGCTGGCTTTTGTGATACAAACTCAGCTGTTCTCATCCTTGGACAAGCCCATGACATCGTTGTTGCTGAGAATGGCTATGGTTCCTCTTGGGAGACCTGTGGTTCACTTCCTGGCTCCAGAGAGGAAGATGGTGCGCTATTCAGTCTCCTGCTCTAAACTCAGCTGTTCTCATCATCAGAGGGGCTCATGACCCTCTGGTTGCTGAGGATGGCTGTGGTATTTTTCAGGGGAGCTCTGGTCCTTCCTTGGAGTATAATTTCTTGGCTCCAGTGCAGATCCCTCAGCCCGCTGGCACAGATCCCTCATTCTGTGGGCGCAGACTGTTTAGTTTCCACCACTGACCTTTGAGCCTTCCCAATGCAGATCCTTGAAACAGGCCTGCATGAGCCATTATTGTGGGCTCTAGGCCTCCAACTGGACCCATGGCAGGAGGCTGAGTACTGTTATGGGCTCTAGGTCTTGTGTTGGACTCATCCAGGATATTGCCATGGGGTCCAGGCCCTTACATGCATTCTTTGGGCCCTCAGCATGTGGAAAGATTTCCTACATTCTTTTGTATTTGACTACTATAAAACAATTCTATAAATCATGTGCCCCGTGCTAAATTCCTTCCTTTGCAAACCCTGACTACAACACTCTCTAGTAAAGCATAGAATATCTTTCCGTATCCAGCTCTTGCCACTGCCTGCCTCAGACTTCGCTTAATGGCGCTGAGTCAAACTCCCTGAGGCTCATCTGTGCCCTGGAGTCTACAGGCCACAGCCTGCCCTGCAAACCACAGACCTCATGGTTTCTTCACATATTTTTGCCTACACAAAACACCAGTGCTCTCTTGCCCCCTCTCTCCCTGCCTAACGCCCATTTACCCCTTAAGATCTGGTCAGAGTCACCCAAGAAGTGTTTGCCAGAGATGTTTCATAAGTCTGAGTGAAGTCATGTATAGAAAAAATAACCTCCTGTACATAGCAGCATCCATTCTAAATCACTTTCGTTTATATTATCTCCTTGACTTCTTGCTTCGTTTCAATTTAGGGCAAAGCAGATACTATTGTGATCATCATTATAAATGAGATGGTGAGGCTCAAAAAGCCCAAGTGACTTGTCTAAGCACTCCCATCTGGACGGCCAAAGCAGGGAGCTCCTGCTGCAAAGTCCAGGCCTGCCAATAATGATGCAGCACTTATTAAAACGAGTGTCTCCCTCCTAATTCCTCTTCTTCTTCTCCTCCTTCTCCTTCTCCTTCTTCTTCTCCTTCTCCTTCTCCTTCTTCTTCTCCTCCTTTTTTGAGACAGGATCTTATTATGTAGTTCAGGCTGGCCTTGAACTTGCTTAGGTAGCCCACACTGACCCTCCTGTCTCCATAACTCATATTATGTTATGGCTTGTATCTGGATGTCCCCTCAAATCCTCATGCAATTGTGGGGCGGGAGCTTTTTGGAGGCAGCTGAATCTAGAATTCATGATTGGTTCATTGTCTGGTGCTAGGATTGGGGAGGTGAGTGCCACATTGCCCTAGCGTGGATGACCTTCATAAAGGAGGAGGAGAAGTTTGCTCCTCTTCTTTCGCTCTTACTACTTTTATTGTCTTCTGATGCCATGCACTGCTGTCCTCTACCAAGCCACCCCACCTTGGATCCAGCTGATCATGGACTCAAACCTTTACAAACTGTGCTAAATAAATCTTTCTTTCTTTAACTTTCACATCAGGTATTTTGTCCCAGCAATGAGAAAAGTAACCAAGACACATTAGAAATAAAACACTGAAAACATTTCAGGAGCAGCTTGTAAACGAACACGATAACTGCTCTCCCCTCCCATGTCTTCTTCCTCAAACACCATCCCTACCAGCCCCTCACAGGGGTCCCTGACCCAAAATCGGAGTATCTGGAGTGAAGAGAACTCATATACACCCAATGCACACATTCTCCTCAGCTGCTGCTCTTCCCAATTTTCTGCTTGACTGGATTCATTTTAAAGAGTGTTCCCTGGGTTTTTTCCTATTTCGAAATGAAAAACAAACAAAAAACACACTCACATTGACACATATTAGGATATTTGTCTTTAGATGCAAATATTTGTTATGATGATATGTTGGTAAGAGTGAAACTACTATATTTCCCACATTGAAAAAGACTATAGGAAAATTCCCTAGCTACTACTGTAAATATTACAAGAAATCTGAGCTGCTGGAGAACTGTTCAGTTGCCTACTTCTGGACTTAGTGGAGTTCTGCTACAATGCCAGGGGCTGCGAAGGCTTTTTCCTGGGCTGCTCTGGCCCATTCTATTCTCCTGCAGACCCTCTACCCCTGCATCTCAGGAGCTGCTGGGCCCAGACATGTGGCTACATGAAGAACCATACGCACTGAGATCTCAGGAGTGCTGTAGGCTTTCTCCTCCCAGACTACAATGGGAGTTTTCTGTGTCTGAGATAATCAACTTATAAAGAGGAAAAGGTTATTTGGGGCTTACTGTTTGGGAGGTTCTGCTCAAAGATAGATGCGGGGCCTGTAGCAACCCATCATAGCAGGACCACGAGGATGCACGACCACTCATCTGATGGCCAGAAAGTAAAAGAAAAAAGAGGAGGGGTCAAGCCCCCATTATCCCTTTTAAGGGCACTCTCCTAAATACCTGTCAGCAGTGTCCAACTCTTAAAGTTTCCACTACTTTCCCTAACACCACAGGATGGACCTCACACCTGTAACACACGGGCCTTTGGCAGCAGGCATTCGAGATCCAAAGTCTAACACTGAGGAGTTTGTATTTTAAAGGTAAAACTACCCCCACCTGAAAACAAGTGCTTAACCTAGAGAAATTGCTGTGGAGGGGTAGTACTTGTAGTTTTATGGGATCTGCAAGGACGTACCTTTGAGGCTAAAGAGATCTCCCTTTGTCTTTCAAATTGTATCTCATAGAAGGACCTCTTTCTCTTCCATTTATGAGGCCATCTTGACTCCAGGGAAAGATTGGTGATGCTAAACTGAAGAAGACAATCTGTGCATGTTAAGTGAAATAAACATTCTCTGTCATTTCAACAGCTGTGCAAACCTAGTGAAGATCATCCTATCTTCAAACTGTTGTACTTTAAAGTGTTGCTTCCAGCCTTCTACGCCTTACTCTTACTTGGCATGGCCTGTTAGAACAAAGAAGGCAAGATTTCCTTCTGAAAGACAGGTAGCATGTGTGATAAGACCGCATACTCACAGCCTGTCCGTGTCCTAGAAAGGCTATCAAAACTACTTGAGCTGCCAGACACAGCTGAATGCGACCCACACGCCCATCTGTGCCTGTATCTGCCACTCCAGTGTGACCTTGTCCTTGTGTGGCTCAAAGCTCCACACCAGCTTAATTCTTTAAAGGGTAAAACAAAACAAAAAACGAAGATACTCTGTATGTCAGGGACAGCAATTTGATTTGTGTCCCAAAGGATCACAGCTTAGTGTGGCAGAGAATAGCTTGGAAAGGAGGCCAACCTGGACTCAGATCTCTGTCCTTCCTCCTCCAGGACCAGAGCTCAGTCAGTTAGCCTCAGAGTCAGCAGCAGGGCATCTGACACAGGGCGCTAGTGCATCCTGCAGGAACTGCTGAAAGGCTTCTGTGACACCTGGCACAGGGTACATTTGTAGCCATCTGGAGTCCTCTTGCTCCTGTCTAGCACAGCAGAGGGAAGAAGCTTGTGTCACACAGTCAAAATGTGTTTGCTGGCTTGTAGGACTGAACTGTACACACCAATGCCCATCTTTTGCAGATTTAACATCACTACCAACGTCGGTCAGCTTTCTGCTACTGTAACACACCTACATCAAATCAACTTATAATGTGCAAAAGCTTTACTTGGGCTCACAGCCATGAAGGGTCCAGGCTGTTGCTTTTGAGCTTGTGCTGAGGCAGCACATGGTGGTGTGGAGCATGTGGAGGAGCAAAGCTGTGCCTCATGGCAGCCAAGTAATAAAAGAGAGCAGAAAGAAACGGCTCTCAAATTCCCTTCAAGGACACAGCCCCAGTGGCGTCCTTCATACTTCCTTCAACTAGACCTGCCTCTGCAGAGTGCCACGGGCCAAGAACCAAGCTTATAGCACACAAACCTTATTTATTTAGTTAGTTCTGGGGATCGAGCTCAGGACCTCGTGCTTGTCTAAGCAGGTGCTTATGCCTCTGAGCTATCTCGCCGGCCTCAACCGCAAACCTTTAAGGAGCATTTCAGGTCCGGATTGCAGCACCACTTCCTTAGAAGCCTTCAAAATGCTCCCTTAAGCTGATTTGCAAGAGCCCTCATAAACTGAACAGAACCCTTCCTCCTGAGTTCCCGCTGTAAGCCAGACAGGCTCTGAACACTTTCCCTCTCAGCATCACATCATGCCCTAAACTTACCATGACATTTTCCATGTTTCTGCCTTTCTTCCAGTGTCTGCAGGAGGACTGAATGCTACCCTTATGCTCACCCGGAATGGTACTCCTTCCCTGAGCCCACCCACTGGAGCCCACCCAGCACCACCGTCACTATTAGTCTCTCACTCCCTGTCCCTCTGGTTGATATTTATCACATTCTGCCTTGCACTAAAGGTATGTTTTTCTCTCATTCTCATTAGATTAATAGCTTATTACAGCAAGAATTTACCCTTTTATATACCACTTAATGATATTCAAATATTATTCAGTATTTATATTAAAATATTCAAATATTAATTGAAGGCCTACTATGCACCAAATTCACTGTGTCCTAGGGACATGGCATCTGTACTGTTATTATTATTTTTTTTTTGGTACTGGTATTAAGAAAAAAATTCTCAAAGAATTAATCCAGCAGCTAAATGATGTGTGAAAGCTGATGCGATGTCCCACCTCTGAACTACACAGCACTTTGGCCTCATTGTGCCTTGAGGATATTTGTGTGTTGTGTCTCCACTCCAACTCATCCATGGAATCAGCACCCCATGGTGCTTCACACTGCTTCTGGACACTGCCTGATGCATAGTCACCTCTGAGGACCCTGAGACACAGGACTCACATGCTTGGCACACACGAGTATTCAATAACAATGGGATTCTGACTTTTCTCTGAAATACTAACATTCTTTGGAGGACCATTTGCTCAGTCACCTGAGTAAGGCCAGGTATTTTTATATTTGACGCACAGCAGTCAGTTATTTCCATGCATGCTGCTGTGGAGAGTGTGGACAGAACTGCATTCCAGTGGAGGTCCAGGGTGCTTTTCTTTTAATTGCTCTTCTCCAAATAGCTCTTCTGCACATCAAAGGCTGCACTTGTTGTCCGTGGCTGGCCTTCAGTAAGCCTTTTTTGGAAAGAAGATAAGAAGCTTGGTAAGAGGCTAGGGCGGCAGCTCAGTAATAGAGCACATCTTTAGCATGAAACCCTGTGTTTGATCCTCAACACCAAAATAGAAAAAATACTGAAGAACCTCAGAAATCCTACAACACTATAGGGAACTCATGTCAGACTACAAGAATCCCCACTGGTATCAGACCTTATTAGAATCTGGATTGTTACCTTCTTTTTGCTTAAGGGACCATAACATGACTTTGTTAGAACAGCCGTTGTGTTTAATGTTGGACCAGGTAACTGGTTCTTGACTTCTGGATCATTCCGCTTTTTGCAGGAATTAGGGAATAGAGGAAAAAAACAAGATTCCCAATATGAGCTGAGGATTACTGTTTTATCTTCACGGCATTCTTACAGAACCATTGGTGGAGGGTCAATAGGTGCTCCATATATGTTTAGCAACTGTTCTTATTAAAACCTGATAAACCTTCATTGACTTTTCTTTAAATACTGCTTCATACAAGGGACTATTTTGAAGGAGATTAATGGCAGTGTGACTTCTAGTGGAATTTTGTTTAAATTAAACTTAAAAAAAAGTATTTTTATCACACCTGATACATATATTTATTACTGTACAAAAGACTGAAATATCTGAAGAGGTTAAATGGCAAATTTAGCTGTTGACTC
>PVKN010011534.1:0-21667 GCA_004027915.1 Capromys pilorides | reverse complement strand
GCGTCCCAGGCCACCTCACACCCCCACCTGCCTCTCCCAGCTCCCAGCATCCTCAGGCCTCAGATTATGGAGCATACATGAGCAATGATGATTTCAGTGGAAGAGAAGCTCTCAATGCAGTGTTTTAGATTAATGCTATTTCAAAACTGGTAAATAGAGTTACTATTTCTTTGTCTCCCAATCAGCTTTTTGCAGAGACAGATCCACTGGGCCCAGTAGCTAAGCCCACCTCTGGTCAATTTCTTATTGTCTATGGTGCTCAAACAGGAAAACCCAAAGAAGATGAGGAGGTCTGTGGGGCACGCAGGGAGGGCTCCTCTGGCATGTGGGGCAAGGGTCAGCCCCGCACCAGCAGATTCAGCTGCTCCAGCTCAGTGGCCAGCATCTCCAAACAGCACTGTGGGTAAGCTCCACGCTCAGCTGGGGTCTCAACAGGGGTCAGCTTTCAAACCACAACCCTGTCCCCTATGGCTCTAGAGAACATCTCCTTGCGTTGCAACATCCAAATGTTGCTTTACAGAGGCCCAGAGATATAAGGTCGATTTACTTGCCTGAAGAGTGAGGAAATTGTGAATTGGCAAAGAATAGAAATCGCAGCAATCAAGTACTTTTACCATCACCAACCTTAAGAAAACCCAATGTCTGTGTGTTCCACACTCACAGTTGCACGTCCCAGTGTGGAAAGGCCAGGCCTTTGCAGAGATGTGCAGATGGACTGCTTCCTTCGACATGCCACTGGAAAGCCTTGGGGGGCCACAAGGCTCTGGGCATTACCAGAAAACTGTGTGTGTGCATGCGTGCGTGCATGCGTTTGTGTGGGGCGCCCATCTCAAGACAACAGCGTGGCTACGCAGGGTTTCCAATATTCTACCTTCCTAAGTGCCCTAAACCAGCCAACTTGGCAAACCAGGGATCTAATCCAACAGCAAAAAGGGAAAAAAACACAGTAAATAAAACTATACCCACAAAATAATAATGCATTACTAAGACAGACTCTATCGTATTAGCCAAAAGCTGGCACAGACCAGCTGATCAAGACAACCCTAAGGAGCTGGAGAACAAGCCCTTCAGAACAAGCTAGTGGAACTCTGGGGGAAGTCTTAGTTAACTTTGTATATCTAATTTATTAAATAGATGGGGACAAAGTTCCCAGTTCTGGGCAACCTGTCCCACCTGCTCATCCGTCTCAGAGTTCCCTACCCTGGGCCTTTATGAGTACAGATTCAAGGGCCAGGAGAAAGGCACAGTATGAAGGCAGCCCCTGGGGAGACCTCAGAGTGCGCGGCTGGCCTTTCCCTGTGAAATATCACACAAAGTGTTATGGTGGTATCTCAATGTCCCCCAAAGCCTCGTGTGCTCACAGGGGGAGCTCTTCAGGGATGGCCAGATCTAGGATGGGTAAGTATGGATTACGACAGAGTGACATCTGAGTCAGTCCCCTAATTGGATCGCCATGGTTCTAAGAGTGGCTGAATGGATTTACTGAAGAGAGAAGACCGACCCTGCGTGTGAGTGGCACAATCAAGAGGCCTGTAGCCTGGAGACAGAAGGCAGACTCACTTTCCACCAATCCCGCCTGCCCTGCCATGGTCTGGTTCTCCTCTGTGATGCCCCTCTGCCATGCCAACCTGACCCGGCGCCAGCCGAGACTAGGGACCGAAACCTTAACAAACTGTAAGCTAAAATAAAACTCTTGCCCTTCAGTGTATATGAGTATATGTGAGTGTGAGAGTGTGTGTGTGTGTGTGTGTGTGTGTGTGTGTGTGTATGTAGAATATCTTGTCACAGGAATGAGAAAAGTAACTAAGACACCAAGTCACTGCTCAGTGCCAGGCTGTGCGTCAGAACTAGGGTTTTTATGATAAATAACTCGGGGTCCTTCCCCTCAGTGACTGAGAAAGAAAATTATCAGCTAATGGCAACAAAATCCTAGGTAAGGTATTAGCATACTCTACATAGCAGTGTATATAAGAATATTGAACTGGTAGTGTTAATTATTTGAATTTTAGCAGGTATATCATCAGGAAATTTATTAATATGAATAATATACTAAGTAAAGAGATAATATGACAACCACAATAGAGTAAAAAAACTTGATAAAACTTCACATTATTTATATTTTTAAAATAAAAAAATCTAGGGCCAGTGAGGTGGCTCAGTGGTCTAAAGTGCCTGTTTAGGCAAGCTTAGGCAACTGTAAGGATCATGGTTTGAGCCCCAGAACCACATGCTGTGCCAGCCCCATTCCCAAGGCAGGCTGAGCCAACCATAATAAAAAAAAAATTTAAATTAAATAAATAAAATAAAAAATTAAAAAAAAAATCTCTCTAGATTTTTTGTTTGTTTTTGGTACCAGGAATCAAACTCAGGACCTTGTGCTTGCCAGGCAGGCATTTATGCCACTGAGCTATCTCCCCAGCCCAAAAAATCTCACAGAAAATGAGAAAGACAAACCATTTTTAAACTAATAAGAAGTTATGTCCCAAAATGTGGACTAAAAATAACATCCAGTGGTGGTAAGGCAAAAAATCAGGACTAAAGTAAAGATCCTTATAATAAAAATCATACCCGAGTTACCCTGAATACATGAGTGAGCCTGGAAGAAGACAAAGAAAACTGGAGAAAGGACATGGACGTTTGAAGCTGAAATAACTAGTTAGGTAGGACATCTACAGCAAAAATACTGGAAATGGTAGGAGGGCTCAGCAAGCTCGCGGTACAGATCCAGAACTGAGCAGTGTTCCCACGTGCCAGCCCCACATGATTAGAAAGATGCTGTGTGCAGAAACGGGTCTGCGGATTCCCTCCTCCCCCACCCCGAGTGACTTACAGAGCAAAAAAGGGGCTTTAAAATCTGTGATGGAGCTGACAGCGGGACCCAATGCCCACACACTCCCCTTGTAGGGACACTCCCGAAGTCCCCAGAACCTGACAGAAGCAAGGCACACAGTGACTGGCAGAGGCAATGCCAAGCAGAGCCGGGCAAGGAGCTCATGCCACACCTGCGGCCCTCAGACTTCCTGGTTTAGACTCTGAATCACTGCGCACAGAAAGGACATCCTCACGTGGCCTCGTCTAGTGATGTTTACCAACTTAGAAATTAAACTTGGGAAATTTAATTTTGTTTCTCCGTTCAGTGAAATAGTAACGTTAACTTAAGTGCAACGTCTTTTGAGATACGATTACATTTTTCTACCACCACAAGGAAATGTGTCTAAGCGCAACACTTGCTTCCAAGGCCGGTGGGGCAGCGCCCTCCTGGTCCACAGGCTGCTGCCTGAGCTGGAGCACCACTGCAAACCCGACCTCCCAAGGCCCAGGCAAGGCAACACAGCCAGTGAGGGCTTGGTCCTGGGCAGGGACAGGGACAGGGTCAGGACCCCAGTGAGTGCCCTTGGGGTGGACACGATTTTTTTTTCTGATTTGTCCTGCATTTTCCAAGTTTTCTAAGCGACCACACAGGCATTACTTTTATGTCTTCTTTTAATCTTAGCCAATTCTTCCCCAAGCTGGGTGACCTCATCTTGGGCTGCCCTACGGCCACCATGGTGTGATCACAAACCTGCACAGTAAGCGCCCTCACATCAAACACCACACTTCCTTTATCTATTCATCTGTCGATGGACATACAGTCCACATCCAAGACTGAGCTGTTGGCAGTTGTGCTGCTATCAACATGGGTGTGCGTGGATCCCTGTAATACGACATTTCTCACTCTCTGAGGCAATCCCTAGTGTAATCAAGCAAAATTACGACAAGGGGAATTGCTGTGGGAATGAACTGTTAATGAGAATGTGAACTAGTCTAACCGCTATGGAACTCTGGTGATTCGGCAAAAGCTAAAACTGGAAGTTCTGCCTTTCAAAGGGACTTCTAGTGAGGAGACCAGGTGGAAGACGCGGAAGAAGGGGTCCCATCTAGGCCCAGGTATGCAGCATTTGTGGGATGCAGGCCCACCCTCCCAGTACCGTAGTCCAGCGATATTCCAACTCACCAAATAGGTCGCCATTTCTTTTTCCAAGATGACCTGCTCACACAGCGTGGCATCAGCGTGCACCTTGAGAGCCTGCACTTTCCGCCTGACCTTCACACTATGCTTCTTTTGCAGCCAGTAAGGAAGGAGTGACTCCAGGACCTGGTTAAGGACCTGGGAGGTGATCAGGAGTGTGGCCAAGCTCTAAAGAGAAACACATGAGTTAGGCATGGCAGAGCGGTGTAAACCACAACAGGCAAACAGCTGTAATAAATCGTATGCTGCTGCTATGAAAACTAGGGAGAGAAAAGCCACATGCTAGAGCATGTTCATAATTTACATTTTTTCCCAGAGAAGACAGATGAAAATACAATATGACCGAAATACAGATAGATAGGTTATAATAAGACATAATTAGCCAAAAGCAATGGAAAAATAAGTCAACTTGAAGCTGTGCTCTTTGCTTTCTCACCCTGACTGCAGCGCAGGGATCCGCACGATGCTGCCAACTTTGAAAAACACAATTTGAGTAAAATATCTTTTAAAAAATTAACTTATAAATTGAACCTATTTTTTTTCACAGTGGAAAACAGAAATAGAAAGGAAATTTGGAAAAGCCACCGATTATACCCTAGCCACCACGGGGCCCCTGCCACATCTCAGGACGTTCTTTCCAATCACTTATGAGAATAAGATGGCAATCACCCCGTAACATGCTTTTATGGGCCACTTTTCTTACTTAACATATAAAAGCACTGCCTCAGAGGCAGCCCTCAGCCTCCCTACCTGGCGCTCTGCTGCCAAATTAAGCTGTGTTCCCAGCTCTAACTGGGGAATGTGCTGCTTCTGGGTACCTGTGGACAGGCGTCCCAGGCCGCTCTGACACCTTAGTAGTGGTGAGCCAAGGTTCTTGAAATAGCCACTCTGGGGGCTTTCAGAGAAGCTGAATTAACTTCCACTCTCCCCAGACAGACAGGGGACTGGCATGATTTTATTTTAATAGAGGCTTCCTCCGAGGTCCCCTGTCCTCTGACAAGTGAAGGAGATCTATTATCTAAGAAATGCGAAGTCACCCCCAACACCACCACTGGGGATCGAGAACAGGTGCGTGTCCAACCTGTTCATGTCCAGTGTATTCTCTCTAACTTTTTTGATGTTCAAAAATGATTTTTTAAAGGTAGCAATGTATCTAGTATAGCTGTTTAGAGCACAACATTTACTTTTATGCAAGCTGTTAGCAACTATAAAAGAGCACATGCATTTTTAAATTTCATGAAGAACCATCCCAAACTCTAGCACAAATATTATGAAGACCCTGAGACCCTGCTTACTTGCAATCTCAGAAAGTTAGAATCAGGAACCAACGCCTTTTGCTGATAACTGAAGTGTGCAAAGCACATTCTAGAAACTAGTAATTTACACACTTTATCAGTCAATATTACATGTCCCATGTGTTATAAAAATTATAACACATCAAAATAAACAGAATTTTCTCATACATTTCAGGGACGAAAGAGCACTGCAAAGGATTTATGGGCTGGGCATTTAACAGCTGGTTAACTTGAAAATAAAGCTCGCAGGACCTCTTTAAGGTTACAGCAATCAGGCCTTGCCCGCTACATACACCAAAGCTCCATCGCTTAACACACTTTTGTGGTTAGAACTGCTTTAACAAAACTAAGTACATAACCGATTTACTGCCTGATGTGATTAGTTTTGCAAGTTGTTTTTGTTTAATTTATTTTCAGTTGAACAGGATCTACAGAGCTAAGTGTTTTAAGTCTACAATTAGGTTTGGAAAATGTAAAACATTTTACTTGTAAACCTAAGACTTTGCAGACAGTGGTACTGGCTCAACATCGGAAACCACCTCTCAGCCCCCACAAGGCCGCTGCTGTTCTGTAATTGTACTCACCTGGCCCAGGAGCTTCATGTCCTTCAGCACAAAGGCGATGTAGAACAGTGAGGCAAAGCAGTTCAGAAAGTTGAACTACAGAAAGAGAGAGCTATGTTAACCTCCAACACCTCCAGAGACAGGCTGACGCATGCAGCAGGGACTCAGCTCAGGGGAGACAGCAGGGTTGCTGTCGCAGCCTCTCTTCTGCCTCTGACCCCATTACACACATCTCTCAACCCCACAAGGATGCAGAGGTGATGCCATGGGAGCCCTGACAGGTGCCAAGGACACAGTGCACCATCTGGGATCCTGGAACCAAGGAACACGCCCCCTAGGTCCTCTATGAAAGAGACAGTGACCAAGACTGGGCCAGCAGGTGTCTCCTGTCCCCATGCGAGCCCCCCAACCCCAGCCAACCCTGCAGAACTGGTGGAGAGGAGTCAATCAGACCAAAGATGAGCTCTGCTCAGCCCACAGAGAGGTGCCAGGGGCCAGCAGCCATGGCAGGAAAGGTGTTGGTATAAGAGCCCAGCCCTTGGGTCCATGAGCCTGAAAGGGGCGGGCAGCTGGGGACATGGCGGGCAGCCTGCCACCTGAGCAGCCTGATGTGAGAAGCCACTCTGTGCTGGGGGCGCTCAAACCCCACTCCCTCCCAAGCACCCTGGACAGCCACCAGGGCTGACAGGTGAGACCTGGCCACGCCCATCGCCCAGTCTGTCCAGCATCTTTTTTTTTTTTTTTTTTTTTATTTATTTATTAATTTGTTTGCTTGTTGTGTTTGTTTGTTTCTTTATTTATTCATTTTGTGGCTGGCTCAGCCTGCCCTGGTGGTGGCGCTGGCGCAGCATGTGGTGCCGGGGATCGAACTGCAGTCCCCGCAGTTGCCTGAGCCCTCCTAAGCAGGCGCTTTAGACCACTGAACCATCTCGCCGGCCCTGTCCAGCATCTTGAACACTCGTGGCAAAACGTGTCCACCCTGCCAGGGGCACAGGGGAATGGTGGGGGTTCCTGGGCAGGGAGGTCCGGCCACAAAGCATGCATCATCTTCACGCAGGCCCCTGGCTCAAGAGTCTGCAGCCAGCCCCACATGGGGCTCCTCAGCCCCAGCCACTTCTGGCTTTACGCACAGGGCTGCCAGTCGTGTGAGAGCAAGCGCCACTCCAGCGAGGGTACACAAGTGGGTCCAGTGAGGGAGTGTGAAGGAGCAGAAGCTGGAAAGCCAAAGGTTTTCAGCTGGAAGGAGGAAGAACAGACTCTACCACGCAGGGTCTCTGAAGACCGCTGCCTGGGATGTACCCAGTGCCGTGGTCAGCAGCACCAGGTGGAACACTTCCTTGCTGGTTCACAGGTCTTGTAGACATCAGCCCTTCCACAGGGTGAGTGAGGCCCCCGAGCCTGTCAGCTGCTTCAAGGCCACCTGTTCCTTCTCAATGGCCAAGCTGTTGGATGCTTATCTGTTTGTGGCAGGTTTGCCACGCCCTTGGCTGCTCTTGCCTCTGTGAGCTCAGCTATAGGCAGAGTTCTCTTAGTGGAGCTTTCTGTCTTTTAGAGACTGAAACACCTGAGGAACAAAACTCTTAGGAGGACCTACAGGGCTGGAACACAGCCCCTCTCTGAGTGTGGAGTGCATGAACCACGGGACCCCACCCCAGGGCAGAGCACCCACTCCACACCTCTGGGCCCTCAGTGATGCTAGGATGGCTGGGGCTGCTCTCTGCCTCAGAGGCGCCTCCTACTCCCGACAGCAAAGGACACAGCGTCCCTGGCCAACCTGCACCAGAGAGCCCTGACGCTTCCCCTCCACCTACGAAGAGTGCTGGGAGTCTGTTAGACCCTCAAACTTCCTACAATAAAAATTTAAAAAATGGTTTAATGTCTCTTCACTAAACAGACTGCAGATATTATTCAGGAGACTGCTAAATAATAAAAATCCAAAAAGATGACTGAAAGAGTAACAGTGAAACCTGCCTAGAAAACAGTTCACTTTTCACACAATGAAAGTGCACTGCAACACCAGCTTCCACAATTTAAAGCGTCACACCACACACACGTCTGTAACAGAACTGCTAAGTACAGTTGCACACATCACTTATCCACCAAACTTACCTACGTGCACAAATTACATTAGCCTTCTTATACCTTAAACAAGAAACAACTTCATATTTACATTCCTCATTTTGAACAGTAGGCTTCAGTTCCATAATTCGAGGGGGTTTGCACATAAAACCTCCACTTACCACCAAGACTTTCAGAATGAGGTGATTCTGGTAAGCAGATTCCAACCTGTGATTCTCTGAAACATTAAGAAGAGAGAATTTCTCAGGGAGGGAGACAGTGTAGGCTCCCTGCCCCAGGTGCGGAGGGATCCAGGCTCAGAGCAGACTTCTGACGCAGAGCCGGGACCTCTCTGCACTCTAGGCCGCAGTCACAGTCACTCCCTACAACCAGGGACAGCACGCAGGGGTGCACTTCTCACGGTACTACAATGCCACTGTGGTGCAAAGCAGAAATTCAGAAATTTGATACTGTTGGCAGATTTTCCTAGGCAGGCAAAATAAAAACAAAACAAAAAGAACAAGGGCCCCAGAGGCTGGGTGCTGTCGAAAACAGCTCTTATCCCAGCTACCTGAGAGGCTGAGGCAGGCAGACCACAAGCTCAAGGCCAGGGGGCGCATCCAAGCCAGTTAGGAAGACCTGGTCTCAAAATAAAATAAAGTGAAAATGGGCTGGGGATGCAACTCAGTGGCGAGTGCTTGCCTAGCATGGGAGGCCCTGAGTTACAAGCCCAGGACTGCAAAAACCTTCACTGAGGGTGAACTCCAGTGTTCCCTGGGTTCAATCTCAAGGTCTAAAAAGAAGGCAAAGCCCTGCACAGCTGAGGACAGTGACAGCTGGTGGTGACCACCACAGAGGAGGAAAACGAAGTTCTGTTCCTGTGGCTTACAAGAATTTCAGTTGAAGAGAAATCCAAGTCCCTACCCTCCTCTAGAAGCAGTGATGCCGCAGAGACCACAGGGCAACAAGGCACAGGACCAAGAGCGGCAGGGCCCTGGGCCATGTGCCACCCACCTGCACGAGCAGGCACGGTGTTCATGCCCCCACCCACCCACCCAGCGCAACACCGGGTCTGAGCTGCTAGCCTCGAGTCATGAGCATGATCTGGGTCATTTCTGCCTCCGCAGGAGACCACATGACAGTGCAAGGAGCAGCGGCTCTGCACAGATGTGTCTGGAGTAGCCTGGCCCCACCGTCTGCTGTCGGAACCTGGTTAAGCATCAACACCTTAATCTGTACAATGATATGGTGATATGGCATCTGGTGCCCTGAGGAAGCAACAGGGAGAGGCCGTGGATACATCGTGAGTGAGGCACAGCAACTCAGAGCTGTGGCGAGCATAGTGGCACACGCCTGTGGTCCCAGCCCTCGGGAGGCTGAGGCAGGAAGACCACTGTGAGCTGCAGCCCAGCCTGGGCAACACTGTGAGTTCAAGACCAGCTAAAACCACACAGCAAGAAATAAACAAGACGTTAAGAAACAAAACAGAAACACTTAATAGCTACAGTAACCAGGAAAAGCAGGAGACCCTACAGCTTTCAGTGCCGGGGAACTTTCCTACTGTTTCTAGTGCAAGCCAAGAGAATACCCTGATTTCCCTGCAAAAGCCACCCCAGGATCTTCTGATCCCAGTGTTTTGCAGGAGCAGATGGGGCATGAACACAAAGCACGAGAGCTCACCCCAGGCTGTCAGGAACTCAGCAGCGTAGCGGTAGAGGCGGTTCATGATCTCGATCACAATGGCGTAGATGATGCTGGGCACATACAAGAGGATGCTGGTCCACTCGGTCCCACTCTCCTCATGGACACGCAAGGCCCAGTCCTCCATGTCGAAGTAGATCATCATGACGTACAGAGAGAAGTACAGGCAGAGGCACACGAATGGCAAGGACACCAGGTAGATGCGCAGCTGCCTCTTGTAGCTGGGATACAGGGGCTCCTCCCTGCCAGTGACTGGATTGACGCCCAGGACCCCATGGAACCCCGGTCGGGGCTCCTCGAAGTGCCTCTTCATGACCAGCGTCCCCCACCTGTAGGTCATGTCGGCACAGCCGCGCTTCCACACCTCCAGGATCACCGTGGACCAGATGAGGTTGAAGGAGGAGAAGATCACGTACTTATCGTAGTCCTCCCACACGAACAGGTAGTAGGGCAGCCCAATGATGGCCATGGGGATTAAGGCAAAGGTGAAGAACTCCAAAAACCCAAAGTAAAGAGCAATTGTTTCCCCAAAGTAGCCACGAATTCTGTCTGTGGTAGAGGAGAGAAGGAAAGTCAGTACAGACTGCCAAAGCCTTCCCGTTCAGCTCTGCAGTTAGGCTTTCGTTTTCAGGCAAGTGGGGCCCTCCAACACCCTCCTTTCCTAACAAGTACATGGGCTGTGCCTGTCCTGCTGGGGAATGCCAGCCCCACCTATCGCTGTGGCAAGCTCGAACGGCTTGGCGCAAGGCCAGATGCCTGACTTGGTTTCCCTTTATTTCCTCACCGAGTCCCTTCTTCCCAAAGAAAGACTCCTCTTGGAGCTCCAGCTAGGCTCCAGCATGTCTTGGAGACATGACTAGGTGGCAGCTGCAGGCCCCCCACTTTCCCCTTTTTGGCATTAGAGCTACAGGTGCTCCTTGCTGAGGAGACTCCATCTGCAGCCTCTAGATCTCCCTGCCCAAAGACTGGCACCTTCCCCACTTCACCCTAACAGCACTACGATACACCGAAGGGCACACAACATCCCACGTGCTAGCTCCAGTGCACGACTATCTCCTGTCAGGACAGCACTGGGCAGGCAGAGGTGCCCTGACCAAGAACCTGACACAAGCTGGCAGCCATGTGACACCTACCGAGGGGCTGATAGTGCAGGGAGAAGCGAGTGTACCACGCATCCTCCAGCTTCTTCAGGGCCTCGTTGTCGTGCAGTGGGAATACCTGGAGCACAATGCCAGACGTGAGCAGCCTTCTCACTGTGGAAGGAAAGTGTGTTAGATGACATCAACTGGTGGGGAAAGAGTGCAACGTCCTCCAGCAATGCTGAGGACAGCCCAGGAAGGGATGCCAGGTCACCAGCATGCTCCGGATGAGTGCTGGAGCAGGCTCCTCAGACTATAAATATCTTATTATCTTTGACTAGGAAAGCAATACAAGTGGATATCAGACTCCAAAAGGGAGAAAAGCAGCGTAGTGGTAGAGGCGGTTCATGACCTCCCTAATGTCCCTAGGAACCACAACTTATGCACAACCCTTTAAAAATGTATTCATAAATAAACAACTTTAAAACACAAATGGAATCCCTCAGTACTCACTGCATTGCCCTGCAATCTCTTCTCCTGTAGTGTGATCCACTATTTTTCAATGCCGACATAAACGGAACCTGAAATGTGCTTCTACACGTCACAATATGAGCATGTATGAGGTGTTATCATTTAATCTCCCCCTGAAAGATACCTAGCTCCCTTTTCTGCTGTTATGAATAACTCTACCATTCTGGCACAATCACCTTTTCCCACCTGTAGACTTTCTCCATGATGGATACTCAGACCAGAACTGCTTGGTCCAAAGATAGAGATTTACATCGGTCGCACATCACAACCTTCCCACCCCGCCACATTTCACCCATCTGTCTCCCTACTACAGTGCAGGCAGGAAAATGCTCTAGCCCTTCGGTTCCTGTCGATACTGAGGATGTCTATCTTTTGCATCCTAATTACAGGCGCCTACCCACAAACAGGACACTTCAAAATCACACTCACGTTGGCCACTTTCAGCAGCCGTTTGACTAGCTCAGTTTAAACTCTCATGCTCAGACCTGCAAAGACAATTGAGATTAAGCAAAGATGGCATCTCCTAGCAACAGGGAGTGAGGAGGAGGTGGCGTCCTCTCACTGTAGAGATCACTCAGTGACTTGCTGTGGGGAGGAGGGCTCCTTGGGACGAAGCCTGTCCAGGGGAAACAGAGGACATGGCCATAAGGTCCTGTGCTGTCTGCTTAGGCAGGATCGCCTCCATCCAAGTTCCAGTCCTGTTCCTGGCTAGGGCTAAGAGTGTGATGAAGTCCTCCATGTAGACCAACACCATTGCCTAGAAGAACACAGCTGCCTTGAGAATGCCTCACTGCTTCCCTCTATTACAGGGTGTGGGGGGCTGATCAGTTCTCCTCTCCAAGAGGTGTCACCCTGAACCACTGCCTCTCTGTCACAGAGGATGGGGGGTTGGACACATGCATGAGCCCTTCAGTGGGACCAGCAGTGTGGAGGAGAAACAGGACCAAAGAGTCCACAGAGGATAGAGCCAGAAGGTGGGGTCTCGGGCAGATTTCTATTAAAACATCTTAAGAGCAATGTAACTACCTGGAATTGGAGATACCTAATACTAAAAACAAGAAAAGGCCTGGGTCTGAAAGAAAGATGCTTAAAATATGATTCTTACCATTATGTCTCCTAAGTAAGTTAGTCAAGAGAGAAAACTTTAGCAGCTAAGAGTGTGATACAGTCCTCCTTTAAGACTGACAAAGAGATTACTCAGAATGCTAGCGTCCAGGGCACACAGGCATATGGCCAGAGGCATGCCAGCCCCTGGCGCTGTCAAACCCATACTTAGGCTGTTTCCATGCTTACACATTTCCACGGCTTCTCCTTCCACTAACATGAGTTGGAGTCGACTGGTCACCCGCAGCCATTCCCGTGTGCTTCCCCCGAAGGTGGGGTGCATAGGCTGTCGCCAAGTGCTTCTTGCTACTCCTATCCTTCTGAGGACTTGACTCTTAGCTGAGATATAGCACCTAAGTTACTGTCTTACTATTTCCAAGTTATTTTATAAAAGTTGACTGCAGCCTACTATGGAGGACTTTGCAGGCTGACATAAACCAGACTCTTATTTCTAAAAACAGGGCTGTGATTGTAGCACAGAGCTCTGACTTCTTAACTACTGGGCTTCTCCTTGCCGCCAGTGCCAAACCACAGTTCCAGTTTTAGCTCCTAAAAATAGAGTTTGCCTTTCTTTAAAACCCCTCCAACCTCCTCCCATCAGTTAAGGGTGGAATTCTAAGACAGAAGCCAGACCTTGGGAGGGAGACAGGCTACAGCACCGGCACGGCCAGTCAGGAAGGCAGCAAAGCATCCGTGCCCCTCCCGGGGCGCGGGAGGACCGTGAGGCACGGGTGACAGACAGCCCCTGTGTGCGCAGCTGCGGAGTCTAGGCCCAGGGTTAAGGATGTGCTCGGTACCCCCGCTTTCAGCAGACCCGCCAGCCAGACGGAGCAGTGACAGGGCCAGCGCAGCACTGCGTCTATCTGCAGTCCACACGATGTGCCCACATCAGAAGGAAAAGCACAGCCTCTCTCAGGGCTCTCTAGAGTGTGCTGTGCACCAGGGAGGGGCAGGCCACGCCCTGTGGTGCAGATGCCCCCGCGCTTGGCCCCTCGCCGCTGGCCACTGCCCTGTGGCACCCAGCACCAGCCTCCGGCATGCGTCCTGAGCAGCCTGTGCCTGTCTGGGTGAAAGCAGACACACTCAGGGGCACCTGTATTCTTGAAAGGCATTTTGTATTCCTGTACTTCTATTTCAGTTTATTTCTATTTAATATAAAAGGCACATATATATATAATATACATATTCATATGTTTCCATATTGAACATGTATTTGTTTTGCCATATATGACATATGCATATGGCAAAACAAACATATAGCACAACACAGTTGTCTCTTCGCGTGGGCACGCATGTGTGTGTGTTGTGCCCAGTAGGATATATTCATATATGGCTTATGTTCATGTGTATGTATGGCTGAACTACTTTCATACAACCATATATCATATACACGTCTGCATCTTCTCTGTACAGTACTAATACACAACACTGACTTGAAACTCACTCTATTACTTTTACAACACCAATTAAAGCTTTAATAGAAGATAGACTATATTTGACTACTCTGACTAATCCATTTTTGTACACAGAAGATGTTGAAGAGAACCTACTATAATGTTCTACAAGAATCACTATGATATCAAAGCCATGAGCTACAGGCCCTGAATTTGTCCTTCTTCTGTTACTATAGTGAAATGCTTGAGGCAGAGTAACTTTATAAGGAAAGAAGTTCATTCAGCTCACAGATTCAAAGGCATGGTTGGTTAAAGGTAGTCTAATGCCCAGCAGACACAAGGGCCCCAAGAGATGGACTCCACAGCCTGCCTGCACTGCCTTGCAGGACAGAGCTGCTCCCCACCCAGCCCCCTACCTGGCTCTCCAGCACACATGCCTCCAACTGCCCATCTGGGGAAAATGGGAGTTCACTAAAAAGTAAGTGATAATCGTAAAGAAACCATCACTCAGCTACGGAAAAATACTATAAGGAATGCAAGAAGGAGAGAGAGAGAGAGAGGGAGAGGGGAGGAGGAGAGGAGAGGAGAGGAGAGGAGAGGAGAGGAGAGGAGAGGAGAGGAGAGGAGAGGGAGAATGAGAATTATACTACCAGGCATTGAAAAACTATGAAATTCTTCATGAGGCTGAAGAAATAGATGCTAACGTCAAAACAGTCAGAAAAATGGTAGAAAAACATAAGAAAAGACCTAAGGACAAAGTTCTTTAAATACCACAGGCAATACATAAGAGCCACCCACATGTCAATAATTCACACCCCTAGTGACAAGAATAGAGCAAATAACCCTTCAAAGGTAACTAAGAAAAATTTCCTGAAACAATGGCAGTCTCCAATCTCTGCAGTCAGAGAGCTGTGTCCAGACAGACAACTGGGACTTAGTCATCACCATCAAAGCATAAGCAGAAGACTGAAGTAACACCACTGCGAGCAGCAGGCGCACACATTCAGGTTTCCTGAGGCCTCCCGGAGCCACACAGCTGGACAAAAGAGCAAGAAAAAGATCAGTGACATGGCACCTACAGCAGAGGAGACTGCAGGTGGGAAGTAGGGCCACCAAGGCCCAGGGACCAGAAGAGGTCTGGCTAAAGGCTTGAGGGGTGGGGAGGATGACAAAGCCAGAAAGAGCTGCTCGAAGAGGGAGGGGAGATAGCTTAGTGGAATAAGTGCTTGCTTGTTAAGTGCAAGGTCCTGAGTTTGATCCTTGGTACACTAGATAGATACACAGACAGACAGACAGACAGACAAACAGACACACACACACACACACACACACACACACACACACAGAGCTGTTCAAAGAACAGGCAGTGCAGCAGAGTCCAAATAGGGGAACCAGGTCCCAGGGACTCCCTCCCCTTCCTTTAGAGAAGGTCCCACACTGCATATGATTCTACAAGCACAGGGCTGGGGCTGATGGCACAGCATAGGAGGGGTGCAAGTGAAGGGCCGGGAGTGCACAGGCACTGACCTGGGGCAGCACTGCATCAGGAACTACAGGGGACACCTGAAAACGTGTGTGCTAGGGAAAGGACAGAGAGGGGGACAGTGGCCGAGAGAGTCCATGGAGCAAGAAACTCCCGCCCAGGAGCTCCTGGCACGCAGGAACATCTGCAATCTTTACATAGTAAGAAAAAAAATTCTTTTAAGCACAAACACAACAAGCACGATGAGGAAGAAAACGACCACCACAACACAAGCATCATGTCTCCAGAGACGCCGCACAGATCAGTCCACCTAAGCTTTAAAGCCTGGGTAAAACGGGAGGCTTTCTGGGGAGGTACACTGACTCCAGTAGCGACAAAAGGTCTACATAATCATTTCCACAGATGACTCAGAGAAAAGCCTTCAAATCCTAACCCATGAACAGATCAGAGCCAGGTGACTTCTTAAAGGAATTCTACTAAGCCTTAATTTATAAAACAGATTGGGTTTTAGCCATAAGTACTAACAGAACAAAGAGAGAAAGAAATTTTAAACTTTATTCACAACTTGCTGACACTGATATTAGCTTGGCTTTAAATTCTTTCTTTCTTTCTTTCTTTCTTTCTTTCTTTCTTTCTTTCTTTCTTTCTTTCTTTCTTTCTTTAATTTTTGAGGAACCAGCGATTGAACTCAGGCCCTTGCACTTGCCAGGCAAGTAATTATTCTACTGAGCTATCTCCCCGGCCCTATCTTTTACGTATTTGGCACAGAGTCTCAGTATGGAGCTCAGACCCATAGTGATTCTCCTGTTTGCAGCATCCCCGGTGCTGGGATTACAGGCCTGCATCATCATGCCCAGACTCCTTTGCTGGCTCAGCACGCCCTGGGGGCAGGGCTGGCACAGCATGTGGGACCAGAGATTGAACCCTGGTGGTCCCTGTGCTCGCTAAAGCAGGTACTTAGTCTGATGAGCTATCTCGCTGGTCCAGCATGGCTTATAAATTATTTTATGTAAATAGGAAGATGAAGCAATTTACTAATGATAAAAGTTATTAAGTTAGCTTTTCAATGTAAGTGAAAAGAAATACAAATATATTACCAAAGAAATTAAGTTAAATTCTATAATAGTAAGTTTGAACTAATATATTATACACAGTCAAATTAGGTAGAAATATTCTAAGCAATCAGACAGGGCCCAGCCCTCCAGGGCATCAGTGCACCAGAGGAGAACACTTCACATCTGAGTCTAGAGTGCACCTAAAAACGACCAATGTTGCCAAGGCTGGATCTGCCTGCTTCCTTAAGGGATAAATGCAAACCTGGAAGCAGTGGACCAACCTTCGAGATTTCCCATGTAAACAGACTATTTATCCCACTGGGATTGGGTCTACCCACCAAGATGAAAACTGCTAAGGATAACTCTGAGAGTAAAGACAAGACTACAGATTACCAACCAAAGTTAGTGACACCCGCCATCCATGTGCCCCTGCTACTAGTAGCTCAGTATCACCTAAGTGGGTATCCTTGGAGTCCTACTGGTTGACTACTATTTAACCAACATTATACCCATCTCATAACTCTGCTCTGCACAACTCAGAAAAGTGGATTCACTGGTAACCCGCTTTTGGGTCCCCTCCTCTCTCTCAGGAGCTGTCTCTCTCAATAAATTTTCCTACTGTAACTTCTGCTGTTCCTCCATCTCAGGGAACACAAAGTTGGCATATCTGACATCTAGCAGGTGGAAGCTGTATTTTTCCCCTGTATCAGTGACAGCCACCAAGTGGGTTATCTAAGGTAGATCTGAGGAAACGCCCCAGGGCTCCCAAGTAAAGGCTGGAATGTAGCGCTACAGTGGCAACTCTGAGGAAACCAGACTCAGGACAGAGGCAACACTGTGGCTGAAGTGTACTAAAGGCAGCAAAAAAGCTGAGGCCTTGCAGGTGACCTGGGGTGAAAGCAAACTTGTACACATTGTAGGAAGCTCTTTCATTCTGCAAAATAGTGTTCTCCATAAAAGAGAATTATAGGGGGCTGGGGAGATAGCTCAGGCGCACAAGCACCTGCCTTGCAAGTGCAAGGTCCTAAGCTCGACCCCCACCTTTCCGCGTGCGCACACAAGAGACAGAGACAGAGAGACAGAGACAGACAGACAGAGACAGAGACAAACCAAAAAGCAGCAGGTTTTACGTCCTGTGTGCTCCTGTGAGCTCCTTCAACCCCTGCCTACTCCTGCGCCGGCTCAGCACCACAGGATCAGAGGGGAAGGCACCATAGACTGTCAGTACAGTGAGATGTGAGGCACAGCTGTCACCCCAGCACTCTGGGAGGCTGAGGCAGGAAGGATGTAAGCTCAAGCCCAGTTGGGCCTCCTCAGGGACTTAGCAAGAGTCTGCCCCAAAATGAGAAGCAAAAGGGGAGGCCTAGAGATTTAGTTTACATTATGCATGTGCATGTACACACACACACACACACACAGAGCCAGCCATGGGCTATGAGATCACAAAAAGCAGCAAACTACACAGAACAAACACGCCAGTGAAATGCATGATAGCATGGGCCTCCACGGGCGAAAGACCAGCTTGTGTTACTCCAAGGCTGGTCAGTTCTCCACAGGGAGGAAACAGAGCTCCCACACATGCTGCTTACTAGGCTGCTTTCTGTGGAGGAGCGGCTGGTCAGAACGCGAGCCCACCCACCGGCCGGCAGCCCGACTTACACAGCGACTTGCCCGGATACAGCTTCGCCTGGGGATAGCCCGGGATCACCTTCTCATCTCGAGCTCTAAGGTTCTCCAGCTCATGCTTGATGATGAACTGACATTCTGCCATGGTGAGGAAGTCATCGCTGTCATCTACAACAAAACACAGGCTTCTCCTCATTATTTTCCCAGCAACCACAAGGAAGTTCAGCAGTAAGCCTTCAGCTGCCAGAGACATGGAAATACTGATGTGCACCACAGCCACCGGCAGGAGGGCAGCCAAACGGAGAGCTCAGCAGGCGCAGAGCTCCTCAGTTCTCCTCGCAGAGCAGTGCATTCTGGTTCTGCCTGCTCATCATACAACTCTCTGGTCACCTGCTCGCTGCCCAGGGCAGGGGCAAATGTCCAGCTGCACCCACTTGCACGAGCTCGCTCTGTGCCGAGAGACAGGAGGCAGCTCGACACTGAATTCTGACACTGCTGGGCAGGCAAGAAGGACTGTGTTTGTCTCGGGGGCATAGCCTGGAGTCCAGGGTCAGGGAGAGGAGAAAGGCTGCTGCAGCCTGTGTGGCATGGGTCGCAGAGCTTCCAAAGCGAGGCCCATCTGGCCTGCCCACGATGTCTCTGGGGTACAGAGGTCATGCTGTGCCTGCCTGAAGAACCCTAACCACCCCCATGCCCTCTAGGTGTAGCTGCTGCCCCCCACACACACACACACACTAGTTCCTCCAGGGCTCCCTGGGCAGGAACACACCCGCCTGCCTCCCACTTGGGAAGAACCCAAACATTCAGGAAATGGGGTTCCCAGGAGAGGGATCAATCAGTGCTTCTTTTATTTTTCTAATCTTTGATTTATTTACTTGGTATAGGAACTCACTATGCAGCTTAGACTATGTAGCTTGGACTCGTAGTAATCCCACCTAGGTTCCCAAAGGCTGGGATCATAAGTGTATGCTACCATGCCCAGTTTTGGTGGCTGGCACAGTGCGCACGGGATTCCAGGGTTGGCACGGCATGTGGTACCAGGGATCAAACTCAGGTCCTTCCTGGTGCTTGCCAGCCAGGCATGTAGAGCACTGAGCTGTCTCCGCTGCCCCAAACCACTGTTTCTTATCAAGAGATTTTTCTACATCATGTGAAAGTTTATCATTGTGACACACAGAGTGAACAGTGTCCATTAGCTGGATGTGCCTCCTTGTGATTGTCCTTGCCAACTCCGGGGTCGCAAAAGTGGCCTGCCACGGGGATTTCTAAGTCAGGCTTTATTGGGATACCGCCTTCCCACTCATTTCCTCCTGGTCCAGGGTTGCTTCCTGCCCTACCACGGAGAGCAGGATTAAATCCAGGAGAGACACTGTCCACAAAACACTTGTTATCTGGCCCCTGACACACTCAGCAAACACCTCTGTGTGGCAAGCAGTCTCGAACAGCCACTTACCATGGAAGCCTCTGAAGCAGAGCCGGGTGCCGTAGGTGAAGGTGCGCATGGTGCCATCCACGCACTCTCTCACCAGCCCCACGGCCTCTGCACCCAGCAGGAGACGGGTCCTGGAGGCACCAACCAGGAACAAGTTCTCATTTCCTAGGGTTTCCTTCTCCTCCTTGTTTAACAGGGGCCTGAACAGCAACTGGGCACCTTCAGAAACAAAAAAGAGGCACAATCTTTGAAAGAAACAAACAGAAAAATGTCAAAATTAAAAACTTCCTGATAATATAATGTTTCTTTCTAGTTTGGTAAAAGGAAATGTTAACAAATTAAATCCATCTTCCAAGCAAATAAAAAAATCATACGTGCATATGTAACAGGCCGGTATGGTAGAACACACCTGTAATCCCAGCACTTGGGAGGCTGAGGCAGGAGCACGCTAAACCTGAGGTCAGCTCTAGCTACACCTCAAGGTCCAGGCCAGCTTGGCCTGCGTACTGAGACCTTATCTCAGAAAGACAGGGGCAAGTGAAGGGAAAGAAATGAATATGAAGAAAGAAGAAACGTAAGTCAGCTGGGGTGGCGATGGCAGGTCTTTGCATACGTTTTGCGAGTGCTTTGCCACACATTCCAACTAGAAGTAGGTGTGCCACAGGTCATTGCCATGAGCTCTGGTACAAAACTGCACTGAGTGAGAACACAGGAGACGGATGGCATTCCCACTAGGCTGGTGGCACACGCTCATGATCCAGCATTAGGAGGCTGAGGCAGCAGGATTGCAAGTTCAAGGCCAGCCTGGGCTAACAGCGAGACCGGATTTCCAAAAACAAACACACAAAAACCATTTCCTAATGTAAAGACCAAAGTAATAGGAAGAAATACTGCATTTACAACTATAAACAATTATAAATTGAATATAATTAAACTATAACAAATTTTATGACTGTTAAATACTAAACAATAGAAACACCATAACTTTTTGGTAGTTTTCCCCATGAATTTCTGCATTCAATTAGGTTTAATGATTTTTTAAATCTCACTCTGTTGCCCACCCTCAGCCTCCAGAGTAGCTGGTATTACAGGCATGCACTACCACACCCAATTAAATTTTTCTTAAATGTAACTATTTTTCCAAAACATTGAAAATATATTATGGTCCAATATCATATATATGATTGCTACTTAAAAGATAACGAAGAGAAATTATTTTTTCCTAATTTCAACCTACAGAAGACTTTTAAAAGTATGTGTTATTTATTTATTTATTTATTTCTGAGATGAAGTCTTGCTACATTGTCCAAGATGGCCTCGAACCTTGGGCTCAAGTGATCCTCCTGCCTCAGCATCCTGTGAAGCGAGGACTGCAAGGCTAATACCCCCAGAGCTGGCTGTTTATTTCTTTGCTATTGGCCTTGTAGAAATGGTTGGCTCAGAAATTGTGAAAATAATCCAATGTTTACAAAGTTTATACTTACCAAGTGGATTAATATGTTAATGTACAGAGTCTGACAAACAAAAAAAATGTATATACAGTTCAGCACAAGAAACAAAATAAGATGTTTGGTGTAAGGTAGACCACCCTGGGCCCGCCAGAAACTCATTCGACCCAGTAACAAAGCCCAGCACATGAGTGGAACATTATCCATCAAACAGGCTCAGTGTGGAAAACTGCCACAGAACTCCCTACAGAGAGACTAGAGACAACACCCACCCAGCTGATCCAGGAGCAGAACATCTTGCCCGAGTGGCACAGCAGGTTCCCCTCCAAGGGCTGCAGCAGGAAGAAGTGGGGCTCAACAGCCAGACCCAAGCTACATCCACCTGGACGAGTTTGAACTTAGATACAGATCTGGTGCTAAGGTAAAAACTCTTAACAAAGCTTGACACCAAAGGTCAGAAGGCAGGGCTATACAAAATGACAAAGAGAAGGAGCAAAATGTGCTCTCAGACCCCGAGATCACCCAGAACAAATACAGGAGACAATAGCGTAGAAGAAATTGGAAATCACAAACCTGAAATCTCCAAAATAATAGCATCTGAAGTAAAGAAACAACTGTAAAAAGGTATAGAGGAAATTAGATCAGAAATAACTTCTGAACTAAAAAAAAAAGAAATAATACCTATAATAAAAGTATTAAGTGTCTCTAAAAAAGACAGTAATAAAACAAACAGAGGAATAGAAAAATGACAGAATCCTTGAAAGAGCAACATAGGAAAGTAATAGAATGTATGAAGCAGATTTAAAGCGCTATACAGGAACTTAAAACCTCAATCACAAGCTGGCAAAACCATTTCAATGAAAGCAAAAATAGACTTTCAGACCTTAAA
>PVKN010011533.1:0-21557 GCA_004027915.1 Capromys pilorides | reverse complement strand
TTCTCATTTATAACTTAGCTTAATGACACCAGGAACAAAGAAACTGAAATCAGCGAACAAAGAAAGGAAAGAGGAAAAGAAAGCTGACTGAATTGTATTATAAAATATAATCTACATTACAACAGAAGAACATTAATTTAGAAGAAAATTAGAAAGGGTCTGTTAACAGAATAATGAATAGTTTGAAAGGTTTACCATATCAAAAAGCCCAATTGTGTTCACTATTTCCCAGCCCACCATTATTGTGGGAAATCTAAATGTGAACAAAGCAATCATCTACCTTACACTCTCAGAAATGTACACGAATGCTTGCTTTCCATTATCTTTACTTCAGAGTGTCCCATCTTAATTAGTCTAGCAGAAAAATGAGTACAATGACCTCTGAAGATGAAGAAATGTGTCGATTTGAAATAGGAATTTCTGGGTTTGTATGAGGCAAGCCTAAAGCAAGCATATGAGATTCTTACATGTGAAAGTTGCAAAGGAAATGTAAGGTAACATAACTGAAGAATGGACACCAAATAATATACAAGGGATGACCAAAGGGTACGGTGTGTATGTCACATATTTAATGTAGGCTAGTAAAAGACACATTCTCTTTAACTCTTCTCAATATACTCCCCTTCACTTCATTTTTATTTTTATTTATTTTTTTTCAATGGATTTAGTACAGGATCTATAGGATCTCAATACATAGCTCAGATGCATGGTGATTCTTCAGATTTTAGCTTCCCAAGCGCTGGGATTATAGGTGCACACCACCATGCCCAATCTCAATTGCTGCCTCAGCACGCCCTGGGGAGAGGCCAGCATGGCACACCAGGCATTAAACTCTGGTCCCAGTGTCTGCCTAAATAGGCACTTTAATCTGCTGAACTATCTGGCTGGCCCTTCCCCCTCACTTCCAACACACTTATTGACTTACTCTTGCCACTCTCTGAAGCAGTTCTAGAAGACCTCTTCTGTGTATTTAGGAAGTATGATCAAAAATAAAGTGAATGCTTCTACCACATGGTATCCCAGGGAGAGGCAGCCTCACATAAGCCACATGAAGTAACCTCAGCCACCTTATTGGTCTCATCTGGCCACTGTTGACTCTTCCTTACTGTCAAAATCACTATGTAAATTCACATTTCACACTGAATCAGGACACGGAGAAAGCCATAAAAACACAACTAAAGACAGATATGAGGACTTCATTTCTGGTTCAGAAAGTGGCAGGAATGAAGGGTTGAGTGTGTTGGGAGGTATTTTGAGGTTAATTAATTGCCATGTATCATTTACTATAGTAATTCCTTTAAACATGCTCTGCAGTGTGTATCATCCTTTCTAGACTTTGAACTGCATGCAATGCCAGACCTGTGAACAAAATCAAGGAGAAATGGATATATACAAGTTGATAAGAAAACAAAATCTGTTAGATTGGCAATTTGGAAAGAAGTAGACAAAGTATCCTAAGAGCGACTAGTGTTTTCCCTGCTCAACCTGGTTGTTTAGGCTATATTAGACTGAAAATTGATGTCTGGGTTTGAGGGAAATAAGTTTCTCTGTTGCAATTTTTCATTTTTAATAATATTAGTTCAAATTTCTCCAGTGCCTTTTATTCCATTAGCTCAAAGCACTTTTCAAACCCTAATGAATTACACTTTCTGACATTCCAGCAAGGCAGAAAGCATCCCATCCATTTTCATAGTAAAATGCTTCGCTTCCAGCAGCTCAAGCCATTAGAGAGTGGCCACATTTTTTTTAATCATCATTTGTTCACTTCCCATTTTATCTTTTTTTTTTTTTTATAGATAAACCTGAGGCATTAAGAGGTTTAATGTTATCATCAAAAAGGGAGTGTCAGGCCCTAGGACCCACTAGTTTTGTCTGTTGTACATCTGAAATTTCTGTGGGAAATTTATCTGCTCAGAGGTTCTCAAATGCATGTAGGAAGAAATAGACAAAAGAAAGATGTCTCCAAACCTGGTCCCTTCTCATGAGGACCTCCATTTCTTTTGCAGAATTCATGAGGCTGAAACTCAAAGCTTGAAAAGAACAAGTTAGGTGACAAAAGGTATCTCCCCAAATTGAGCAAACCAGTGACAACATCATCCATTATATCATGAGAGAGACAGCAATTTCCAAGGGAAGCAATGCTAATTCCAGGTCTGTTTAAATTCTAATCTCTTGCTTGAACTATCCTGAGTGAGTACTTTTGGGTCTATAAATAAACAAGACAAGAGTAACTGGATGAGTCCATTTGTTTCCAGTTTAAACAACCAAATATGATTTTTAAAAAATCCTATATTTAGCATTTCTGTAATTTTTGCGTTGAAAACCTCACCAAGGGTGCAAGGTTACCTTTGTGTTCTGGGTCTGCCACACTGAACATCGTAGGACCTGCAAAAGAATCAATTACCACCTAAGATTAGTCCATTTAGGGTCATAAGTGCATATTGGCATCACTAGAAAACTAAACACAGGTTTAGGAAGCACTTGTTTTTAGGCCAAAAATAACAGGAAGGGGCCTGTGCATGCAGTGGATCAACAGGGTTTCCTCAATTGAAAAGTGTCAGAGTCTGTGGAAAGAATGGGCGGAAGGAGGACTCGCTGTTAACCTCAGAGGTCACCGTAACTCTGCACTGTGTGCCGTGAAAGGTACAAGATGAGCCAGAAGTCTCAGAAGGAAAATGAAACAACTGACCATTGTCTGCTGGGACAGAACTGGCAAGGCACCGTAGAACTATGAACGCAGAAGCCATGAGCTCCCATCCTAGTCGGACAGAAGTTCAAATATATTCTCAAGTTCAATAGGAAGCTGGCAAAAGTCAGATGTCACCACGTAGAAAGAACCTGAAAAACTGCCATCCCTGTCCCCAGTCTCCAGATGAAGAGGCACTGCCTCCAGCCCTACTGGCTGAGTTCTTCTCCCTTGCACTCTGGAATGCCGCCGTGCACAGCCAGTTCAGGACCTTGAGGTCAGCCCGCAGTTCCTCTCCACCAACACCAGATGGCCGCGCAGAGCCAGAGTTCGCCTCATCCACCCCCATAACAAATGACAAATACTGAAAATATTGCAAAACACACTACATGTAGATGTAATATTAGCATATTGGCATGAGCATATAAGCCCAATTTAACTCTATAAAAACATAGAGATTGCCTAAGCTTTTTAAGAGCATGGCATGTGAGTTTCTAGATGTAATTCAATCACATCAATTGTTCTCATAACAATTTCCTTGCAAAATAGGAAAATAGACATTGTTCATTTTGCTTAGCTAATGAATATCAAAGAAACTGATAAAAATTAATTTCCTGGCTAAAAAGAAAAAGTCCCTGAGAAGGAAAAAAAAGAGGAATTTGAGGGAATAGCAATCACTTGGACTCTGAACAACTCAGTTGGAACTGGATAAAATGTAAAATGAGAACATGGCCTATGTATCATTTCTTACATTTCTTGTGAAATTACCTTTCAAAGAAAGACCCATCTCAGTTCCTCAAAAAACTGCATTAAGATTCCAGAATAAAACATACCTTATACCTTTGATTCATATGCTGCCGCATCCGCCTTTGTTTTGCTGATTAAATGTCATTTTCTCCAGACGATGTATGCTTAGGGTACTTAGCTAGAGAGCTGGTTGGCATAAATAACATGTATGTCTGTAGCTGTGTCACTTGATATCAATGTGAATAATCAAAGAGCATTAAAACTGAAGGAATGGATGAGTTTCTTCTTCAAAACCTTTTATTTAAACTCTGTCCTCAGCCCTTAACCAAATAGGGTTAAAAGGGGACATATTGGACTTTCTCAATACATTCTTCACAGCTGCATCAGTGGGTAAGACGATGTCTCCCCTGACTTTCTGTCTCTGATGATGGTGATTGCTTTTAGTTTGGGTGATGTCTATCATTTTAAAAATAGTTGAATTTCCCAACAGAAGAAAACACCTATAATGTGGTAAGATTAGTTGTGTGTTCAAAGGGTAAATTTTGCATCTTTGACCAAAGTTGGTCTCCAGCTTGCAAGTCTTCACTTTCTAGTGCATGTGTTTCACACAGTGCCCAAAATGTCATTGGGACCTCCTGATTTGACTGCTTTCAGAGGTCAGATACCCTATCTTTCCGAACTCGGTATCTGCCACAAGCTACACATTGTTTGAGGTGAATTTGCAATGGGGACAACACAGATGAATGAGCAAACACGGACTTGTTGACTATTTACATTACCAACCAGAACATCACTTTTCCTTCTGCTAATTTGTTACAGCTGCAGCTAAGATCTCGCTATTGACAGAGGCCAGAGTCATTTTCCCTATCAAGGCCTTAGATTCCAGTCTGCAGTCAGAGAACCATGACCAAATTATGCCACAGAGCAATAAAGTTCCCTAAGACCTATGAATGACCCATGCCACATATATATATATATATATATATATATATATATATATATATATATATATATATTCAACAGAAACCCAGCTTCAGATTTTGAGTTTTGATCTTTTCCTGGACTACCTGTATTGGACAGTGGCAGTGAGGTGTCATTCCCAGATTGCCACATGAACCTAAGGAGAAAACAACCAGCACCCTATAGCGTGTTCTGTTGCTAAACTATAGCATTCGGCCAGTTCATATTTTCAGCCAAGGGTGGGCTCACCAGAGCATGATCACATGATATAAGTGCTGGAATCTCTGTAGGTATGTGCATCTCTATGTGTAACTATCTTCAAGCTCAGAAAATTCTACACTGACCTGTTTCACCTGCTTCAGAACTGTTCCCACTTTCTGAAGATGACCTGCTCAGCATGGCAGTGATGGATTCCACCTGAGTGTCTGTAGGCATCCCCTGTACCCCACACAGGAGGCTATAGAATGGAAGCAGGCATCAGAGAATGGAGGGCTTTCGTTTTTTCTCTACCAACAAAAATAGTACCTTAAAGGAGGAAAGAGAGAAGATCTAAGAATTATTATTTTTTTTTCAAAACACAAATTTTCTGGGGAATCAAGGTTTTTAAAGCATTCTGCTCAAATTTCTCTGGCATTAATTTAGCCTACAGCTCAAAGGAAGTGGGGCTATGTCCACCTGTGTGTGTTACTTAAGAATCATCAGCTTGGGTTTGGATTCTAGCCCTGCCTCCTGCTAATTATGGAATCCCAGACAACGTTTCCTAAACTTGTGTTTTTCTAGGCACTAGCTTAGTCAATGAAGTATAATATTTTATAAAGTTTAATTTGTCAACAAGGAGATGCACAAAAAACTGAAGCTAGAAACCCATGTGATGCAGTTATTCCTTCTAGCTATCTTTCCAAAAGAGTTAAAGACATCATATTGCACTGATGCCCACATTCCCATGTTTATAGCAGCACAATTTGTAATAGCTAAAACTTGGAAGCACCCTATGCATATAAGTTTTAATCTTTTTTAGGAAAATGAATTCATTGTGAGTCCACAATGTTAAGTGAACTAAATCAAATACACTTAAATATTATATGATCTCTCTTATCTGAGAAACACAGATTAAAAGTAAAAAACAAAATAATATTTTGTATGTTCCAGGAATCAAACTCAGTACCTTGTGATTTCCAGGCAGGTGCTTGAGCCACTGAGCTATATTCCCAGCCTATGAAGAAGAAAAGATAGATAGTAGGAGGTAGGCAGCTAACTCTTTCTAAAATGTTAAGGTGATCAAGCTATTGAGGGAAGGAGGAGTAGAAGAAAAGGTGATTAAGAATGTAATTAAGACCAGCCATGTACATGTACTAATTATATAAAAAGAAGGTGAGTATGTACACATTGCAAACCCATACCCAAAAAAGGAAAGGTTCAAGAGGTGGATGGAAGGAGAGACGGGATAAAAAGTGGGTGTGAAAAGAATGAAAGGTATGAGATATCCATATTCAGCCTCTCCCATAGTGAACATAAACATGTGTTGCAAACACATACTAAGAAAAAAAACTACCGGAAAAAATGCTGGGTAATACTGCTATACTTGGGATGATGGTGAGATTTTACCTAATATAGTGATTGCATGAGATTGTTATAGGCAGAATATTTTGTATCATGCATCAAACCTAGTATTAACCACATTGGTTTTCCCTTTATAATCTAAGGTGAAGGAGAGCAGCTCCATCTATTCTTTCCCATGTTTGGAGCAGCATTCATCTGTCAGGTGATTATTATCTGATTTAAGAAATTGTTTCCTCATTATGATTTATATCTCACAAAAATAAAGGAAATTGCTATGTAGAGTATCAAAATCCAAACATGATTCAGTTTTTCAGAGCAGTCCTCTCCTTCGTTTCCTAAGAAGAGCCTCCCTTTATTTATTACCTGCACTTGCCTGGAGTTGCTTTGGCATTTGACCACAACAACAAAAATTGTCTTCCAGATTTTTAAATGTGCAGCAACCCTGTGAAAAAATCATGTGAATGTCTTTTCAATTTGGAGTGGAAATGTTGAATCGTGGAGCACTTGTATCTTCAGCTTTTCTATTTAAGGTCAAGTTGTTTTTCAATGGGGTTTTAACAAGTTCTTCTCCCAGCAGTAGTGTAGGAATGGCACCCTTTTCCTTGGTTCAAGTTACAGCAAGGCACTGCTAGGAGGGTTAAGTGCTGCTTATTAGGTGGGTGTACAGTGGTATGTAATAGCTCAATTTGCAGTGTCCTCATTGCAAAAGATTCCAGGTCCTTTTTAAAATCTCACTGGGCATTGAATTTCCTCTTTTCCGAAGTGTTTCCTCAAGTCTTTTAGCTATTTTTCTGTGAGGTTAGATTTCTTAATGCAGGACTTTCCGGCACTTATATATCTCTGCCAGTAGCATTCTCTATGCTATGCCTGCTCTTCCTGTTGATGAAGTGCTGTTTTTATGAATTTGAGTTCTTGTTTATATTATAGTTGTTTCATTAATAATTTCTTTTATAGTTAGTGCTTTTTTACCTTTAAAACATAGAGCACTAGACTGGCGAAATGGTTCAGCGGTCTAAAGCCCCTGCTTAAGAAAGCTTAGGCAACCGCAGGGACCCTGGCACCACATGCTACACCAGCCCCAACCCCAGGGCAGGCTGAGCCAGCCATAAAAAATAAATTAAATAAATAAATAAATGAATAAAGAAAGAAAGAAAGAAAGAAAGAAAGAAAGAAAGAAAGAAAAAAATAAGAGGGATAGCCAGATAGCTCAGCAGATTAAAGCTCTTGCTTAGGCAGACACAGGGACCAGGATTCAATCCCCTGTGTACTGTGCTGGCTCCACCTCCAGGGTGGCCCTGATACTGGGATTGAGACTGGGTATGGTGGCATGCATCTGTAATCCCAGAGCTTGAGAAGCTGAAAACAGGAGAATCACTATGAGTCTGATCTATGTAGTGAGACCCTGTAGATCCTGTACTAAATAAAATAAAATAAAATAAAATAAAATAAAAATTACCCTACACTGATTGCATTAGTTCAATTCTTCTCCCTCTCTGTTTTGGGAGATTGGGTTTACCAGGTTTGTGAAAGCTGTTGATTCAGTCTTGAGTCAACAGTGCTGAAACATATTTGGTAAAATACTTTCCCATTAAATGGAAATGGCTTCAGTGCAAAATGATATTTTACCCATTTATTGGTATGATAGCTTTGTAAAAGGTCTACATTGCTTATACACCTATAGATTTGCTGATTTAAAGCAACCCCTTCATAGAAAATCTTCAGTAAAAGACATTTGTACTGATAGCCTGATTTTAGAGAAAACATACAGAAACATGGGTTTTTCACTATGGAAAGTAGTAAATGACAGGAGAAATAGCATGATGATTAAACCATTATTAAACGTTGTTATGATTCATATCTAAATGTCCCTCAAAGATTCATATGATCATGGGTGAAGCTTTTAGGATGACTGGAGGTAGGGTGTGTGATGTATGGATTAAGAACATGATGCTGGGATTGATTCACTGTACAATGCTAGGATTAAGGGTGCCTCACCATACTTGATTGCCACCAAACCTTAAGGACAAAATATAAGGGACAAAAAGAGGCTACTCTTGTGGCTTATTTTTTTCTGCGTGCCGCTTGCAACTTTGCTGCTGAGTGCCTTCTTCCTGTCCTGCTTTACCCTGGGCTATTTCTCCCTGGCAATGCTTGCTATGCCGTCTGCCACGCCACCCTACTTTGGAGCCAGCTGATTATGGACTGAAAGCTTTGTAAACTGTAAGCCAAATAAACCTTGCCTTCTTTAACACTAGGTGTTGTGTATTTTGTTTTAGCAGTGAGAAAAGTATCTAAAACAGGCATGATTCAATTTTATTTAGGAAGTAAGATTTCTCTCAATGGGAACAATGAAATTAAAAAATAAGCACCAATATCCTAACTCTAAGGAAGTTAAAACAAATAAAAATGGGATAGCAAAATTTCAGGGACATGGTTAAAATTTCATAGTATCACCCAGCATCTTCCGCCACGATCTGTATCATGAAAGCAGGATATTCTGTATTCTACAGTATTCAGTTTTAACCATTATGATTAACATTTTCTTGTTAAAAAGACATCCTTCCTGCGTGTGCTCACTGATGTAACTATTATTATGACCCTTAGATGGGTAGCCATCTTGTGCTATGACTAATTTTATACTTGGGCTCAAAATATTCATTCAAATTGCCAGCGCTTATAGGTACAAATCAGGAAAACACAGCCACAAATCATTCTCCCCAAACAAAAAGGTCATCTGGTATTAAATTAGTTCATTTATGGAATTCATTGAAATTAGCAGCATGTTCTTAAATTGCTTCTTGATTGAGGACATTTGCCTCATTAATTCTAAACAACCTGAAAAGACTATTAAAGTCTAACAGGAAAAAATGACCAAAGGACAGGATATACAATGCACATTACCCAGAGTGAAAATAAACCTCAGAAAATATAACAATATAATAACTTAATAATGATGAGCAAGTTTAACTTCTACATTCACCCATGGAACTTCTTATCCTGTAGATTGATTGATGATAGATATAGATATAGAGATAGAGATATATAGAGAGAAATATATAGATATGTGTATATCGCCATTTATTTGTATTTTCATTTTTATAGGGAGAAACAATGCCCTGAAACATCAATTCTCGCAGCTAATTCTCCACTCCAGGGCCTTTGAGTCTCTGACTCTGGCTGTTCCTCCACCTTCCTAGTGAGTTACTGCCCACCTGCTCCTTTCTGTCACATGAATTTTTCAAACTTTGACTCACTTTTAGAACTTTCCCCAGTCATTCTCGCTGCTTCCTTAGCTTTGGGTAGTTTCCCTTTACCTTTCAGAGCTCTGGGGATCCTTTCCTAGATTCAGCAAAAGGCCTACGCTAATTATCACACTAATGTGATTGCTTGTATTGTGTGTGTGTGTGCGTGTGTGTGTGTGACTTTCTTTTAAGTTTGTGAAAGAAACTGTTTCCATTCCATGTTATCTCTAAGGTGGGTCTTGATGGGTACCTAGTAAAGTCTCTTTTTGTAAATGAGTGTATTACCTCGAGACTTACTGAGTTTGGTACCTGTAAGAGGTGTGTCCCTGACAGGATCCTCAGCTTATGTGCCAAATTTTAATGGAAGAGAGTCAAGCACAGCAGGTACCAAAATGTGAGTTACAAATAGATTCAAATAAGGTGAATCGCAAGCGGGAGCAACTCTTCTCACTTGGAGACACTGGGAATCCTTCTGGCGTTTGAAAAGGTAGACAGCAGCACACTTTACATTTGAACATCAATTATTACTGTGTAGGATTTGAATAAGAAAAAGATGTGATAAGGAAAAGAGCTCTGTTGATATGGAAGGAATGACAATAAGGATACTAAGACAAATGTGTTCATACATGTATTCACTCACTTATTAACCAGTCTTTAAATATATATTGACTCAGCTATAGTGGGCCAGGCATCGTGCTAGGCACTGAGATACTCAGTAGGTAGTGAGTTAAACCAAATCAGTTTTGCTTCATAATATTTTTATTAAGAGGAAAGGAAAGCTTTAAACAGCAAATCATATATTTGTTATTTGCTTGTCATTGCAAAGATCATATATTAACAATAGGTGACAAGAATATCATACCAGGAAAATGGAGACAAAGGAAGTGGGTATTTCTACAGTGGATGAAATTTGAACACATGCTATGCCTGATAATGGGACCTAGAATATAAGATACAAATTGCTTAAGAAAGAAAATAACCAACAGGAATATGTCCACTAAAATGAAGAAAGATATGGTGTCTGCAAAATATGAAAGACCTTGAATAATAATACAAACAAAGCAGGAAGAGACTCACACAGCTTAGTGGCTTGGCAGTAGTAAGTTAAAATTGCACCTGTTGATTTATTTCTTTGTCAAACTAGAGACTAGATGATTTTTTCCCAATAAAAAAGAAAGTTGGAATGCTGTCAGAGGTTGGAGAACCTGGGTATTGGGACTGGGGATTGGGTAATGAGTATTTGGAGAAAGAAAAAAACAATTCAATTTGACTTAGGGACTGAATCATGGGAAATTGGGTTAGGAGTAGAAATTGAGGACAAAAAGTGGGCAGGGTTGGTTATAAAAGCCCAACTTGCTCCTCTACCCTGTAGTGTCTGGCAGACTCACTGAAGAGGTAAGCAAAAGGAACTTGTAGCCAAACTTACTTTTAGTTGAAGAGATAGAGCAGCGCCATTGGCACCTGCCTGGCAAGTGCAAAGTGCTCAGTTCAATCTCAGTACCAAAAACAAAATGAAAGTTACTTTTAAAAAATCTTAGTGGAAAAGATTTTAAAAAAAAAAAACCTTTACTCATGTGTCGCAGACTACCTGCTTATTCTAAGGACAGAGGTCACCTTAAAAGTACTGCTTTTTCAGCACACTGGCCATCACTGCTGCTCAGCAGGCGCCCTGAGAACAGATCCTGGGACAGAATCTAGAAACCTTGTTACTCATCTGTCTGCTGTCACAGTTCACAGGAGCACAGCTGGGAAGGGAAGCCTGCTCTCACCTGCAGCCTCAGAAGGGGCCCCAGTGCCACTTCTGTCTGGCCATCAAAAGGTCACTCAAATCCTGTCCCCTTCTGTCTGTGCAAAGGAACCCTTTGACTTGTCTAATACTGGGGTATTTTCACATGCAAATGTTATGAAATAATTACTTCTAGCACTAGCATAAGTTGAAACATCCGATCAGTCCTGTTTAAAGTATTGCTTTCCATACTACAATGTTGAAGGAATTCTAGTTGGCTACCTCAGGCAAACTCTCCAGCCTCCTAATCAATGTAGTGGTCTTTTTCTCCTGATCTTATCTAGTTATTATACATATTTTAAACTGTAACCATGCACAGCATCCAACACTGGAAGGGCAAGCATGATTCGGGAGAAGGAAAGAATTGTATTTTACGTTTTCATGCTGATGTGTCATTAATGTCCAGCACTGTGATTACCAAGCTACAGTGTAGTGTTTTCAGGGATCTTTCTGTAAAAACCCCAAAGATCTCATTCTAGCTTGTTGGTTTTCTGCATTCAGATTTTTTTTTTTTCATTTTGGAGTATTTTTTATATATGCCCTCCCTAAAAATAACAATAAGAACTGCAGCACATCTTCTTTAACCAGACATGGAGAAATCACCTCAATGTTTCTGGTCCTAAAAGGCAATGAAACTAAGGATAAACATAAGCACAATGTGAAATAGCATCTTTTTTTTTAATGTGCGTCAGGGCTTGGACTCAGAACTTTGCACTTGCCAGGTAGGAGCTTATTCTGCTGGGCTATCTCCCCAGCCACCAGTTAGCGTCTTGCTTTGCTCCTGAGCTTTCCCAGACATGTCTGTCCCTTTGAATGTGAAAATTTAGGCAGGATCATTATTGATCCCTAGGACTACATACGGCAATCACATTCTATACATCAAAATATTAATCATGTCCTAGGAAATGCTTGCATAATGAGTTCCCCACCATCCCTTTTCTACTTGCCTCCCCATGAAGTGCTGCTTATGATCCATGATATTAAACTTTGTGTTTTCTATCATATCTAGTGTTTTATGTCATACTATACAGTTCCAAAAATATAGAGTTATTAATTTGCCCCAAACTTCAATTTCAGGCAGCCTGAGGCTGGCTTCTCTCCCTACCAGTGCTCACATCATCCAACAGCCCTTTGCAGCCCCCATAACCTTTGGCTGCCTCGTTACCCTGTTCTACATAAATCGGAGCACGGATCTGAAGGAAAAAATGCAGCAAAGCGATGCATGAGAGAGCATGAAGGGGCTTCTCCGCTCTGCTGCCCCCAACTTGGCAACACAATAGTCAGCATCATGGGAGTACCAATATAATTACCAGGAATGCTCTTTATGGCTGCATAATTTCCAGCACGTCTTAAGAAATGTCTCCACCAGACACAGTGTTCCAAGGTTACTTTTTTAATGAGCCAGTATGTGTGAAATATTAATCTTGACATATATAAATGTAACTGTAGCTGACAGGGAAGCCCAGTGTGCTTTTGCAAATCCTATTTTTATTATTTTTTTATCTTTTAGTTTGTATATGCATATTTGGTGGTCTGGAGAAAGAAAGGATACCAGATGACTCAAGCAAGACAAGCTGGAAAGTTCAGAACAGTTGATTGAGTTATCTTTCCTGGATTCATCACAGCAGGATTTTATGCATCCACTGACTAAGAATCTCAAAGAGGAGGATTCTTTGAGAGAATAACATTCTTGTGCAGCTTCTATTACCACCACTTATCTTTGCAAATAAAAATATTTTAAAAAGAGAGATTTGAGTCCTCTCTTCAGCTGATCTTTTCCTCACTGGGTAACTCAAATATGATACTCAACTAAAGTGGTCGTTGTCAAAGACAGTTGAAAGGGGCATGGGGAGATAGCTCCATGGCCTAACCACCTGCCTGGCAAGTGCGAAGACCCAGGTTTAATGACTGGCACTACATGCTGAGCTGGCCCCAGAATTGGGTGTTCTGTGCCAGGCAACAAAACCAGGCATAGTTGTGCACATCTGTAATCCCAGTGCTGGGGAGCTGAAACATATTTTGAGTCCAAGCTGTGTAATGAAACCATGCACAAGTAAATAAACACATAAAAGATTATTATTTTTTAAAAGAGGGCAGTTGAAAGGGAATACTGAAAAAACAAATTACAAATATTCCTTAGAATGAATTGATGTGCTTCTAAACTATAGAGATAGGCCACTAAGAAATGTTTCTGGCTGTAAGAGGATGCATGCCTAAGAGGACAACACACAGACATTTGTGGATGTGTATTTGACACTTCTGATCAATACCAGAGTGTCTAGGGGGCCATCTTCTCCTTTGCACTGTCCATCCTCATGCGGTGATGTATTTATTGTAATAGGTGTAGTCAAACATCTTTTAAGGAAACAAAAGCAGGAAGTAAGGATAGTAGTAGAAAGGATAGTCTGTCTTTTCATTGTAAAGAAATGTTGGGAGTTGTTATGATGTGTGTCTAGTTGTCTCCCGAAAGCCTCATGTAGTCATGAGGTGGGGACTTCTAGAGTTTGAGATTAATTAATGATCCACTGGGATTATGGGTGACCTACTTGGATTATAGGTCTTAGTACTGCTGAGATTATGGGTATGAGTGCTACACCCAAACCTGGGGCAGAGAGCCTGAATGCAATATAAGAGAGGCAGAGAGACAGACTCTCTCTCTGTTGCCAGTGTTGCTGTTCTGCTGTCATGAACTGCTGCCTTCTGCCATGTGCCAGGCTGCCTTGGAGCCAGGCAAGTATTAAACCTCCAATAACTGTGAGCTAGATAAAACTTTCCTTTCTTTATTTTGGGTGTTAGGTATTTTGGTCCAGCAATGAGAGAGAGTAACTGAGATAAGAGTAAAGCTTTCTGTACCTTAGGTGTCTAGGACAAAGTTGCTGCTTCTCATGAGTTTGGTATGATGGGCCTGCAGGGAGGTTCAGTGGTCTAAAGTACCTGCTTAGGAAAGCTTAGGCAACTGCAGAGACCATGGTTTGATTCCCAGCACCACATGCTACATTAACCCCAACCCCAGAGCAGTCTGAGCTGGCATAATATCAAAAAAAAAAAAAAAGAGGGCTGGTGATTAGGAAAGCTTAGGCAACCACAAGGACTGTGGTTAGATCCCCAGTACCACATGCTGCACCAGCCCCACCCCTAGGGCAGGCTCATCTGGCCATAATAATTTTTAAAAATTAGTTTGGTAGGGCCCCCTGAGAAGTGTATACAGTCAGGGAGCTGAGGTACAATGCCTTGGCCTTGCCTGAGATATTACAGACAACTCTTCTTATATTCCCGGTGTAACCACCAAGGCATGGTGTCTTTTGATTTTCTTTCTATTTCTCCTGTCCCTCCTCTTAAAATTCTCTGTAAACGGTCTCATGCTGATTGTATAGGTCAGCACACTGCAATTACTAAATACTCCTTTCTTCCTTCAGGAGGGGAGCACCACCTGACCTCAGCTTTCTGCATCCTGACTCTTCATTTCTTCATTCTCCACTCTCCTTCCTCTGGAGTCTCAAGAGCTGCACTGGAAGCAGCAAAACAGCTCCTCATTTCTCTCCCACATTTTGATTTAAGATCTGTGAACCAAAATCAGAGCATGAGCTTCTAGGATAATCACCAGTTCAGGAATGGGATCACGGTGTCTGACTTTAACGAAGCATTAGTTCATCCCCAGAGAATGGACACAGTGAACCTCCCTGGAGATGAAGAAGGGGGTCTCTTTCTGCTTCAAAACAGAGAAATTATTATTAGAAAAGTCAAGAAGCTGGCTGTTGGGCAAGCAATTAATTGTGGCTGCTGTACATGGTGGACATTGTGCTCCTAATTCTTTGGAATTCATAGTTAATAGACTGATCTTAGAACTTATTATCCTAATGGGAATATTTCTGAAAATGGAAGCAAACTCTGTTACAAAGTTCATCATGATGACCAATGTTCACAAAGACTGGCTCAGGAAAATTAACCAGTATGGTTTCTTGCACTATAAGCCACAGAAATAAAAGCTTACAGAAAAGGACCTGGGGGAGCAAAACCAAGCACTATATTATTTTAGGTTCTGAAGTGGACATTCACTTTCTATGCCTCAACTTTATCTAAAAGAAACTATTTCCAGTTCTGCTTCATGTGCAAAGTGTATCTGAATTGCTTTTACAAAGTGTAACTCCCCTTATATGATTTAAGTCAGGGATGTTTGGGTTCCGTTGTACCAGCAAATCTTGTTTATCTGTCTTTCTTCTCTCACCAGACTTCTTCTCCAGGCCAAGCTTTTAGAGAGGGCAGGTTTCAGGAGGGCAATGTAATGAAAGGAACATTATCCACCAGCACTGTGGGGACCAGGGCATCACGGATCTGAAATAGATTTTAAGGGTTGTGCTTGTGCTGGTTTTCCTCCAGTGCCCTCTAGGGAAAACTCTCCAGGAAGAAAATTGGCACTTGAGCCTGATAGGGTAATGTGGGAAGATCTTTGTGCAACTTACAAACTATGCTGAACTATTTTGAGGCTTTAAGGATACTCAGCTGGAAGGGAAGGAGCCAGGAGTTCCTATTAGGAATTGCAAGTGTGATTCTGAGATGGCAAATAAACCTTTTTTTTCACCCATTTATATCTGATTATAGGAGTGAAATGAATGCTTTCACCCATTTGGTGTCTAGGAATATGGGAAGGATGGAAGGGAGTGATGTCCCACTTGGGCTGCCTTCCTGGAAAGGCTGGGGAAAATCACGGGTTACAGTGCACTGAAAGGCAACCCCCAATTAGACTGTGGTGTCTCCATGGGAAGCACCTGTGGAGGGAAGGCACCGAGCCAGCAGCATCCTGCAGGCACACCCATCTTGAGCAGAGATGGGATATGTTAAGAGGCTCGGTCGAAGTCTCAGTCCTTCATCAGGGAGGGGCAAACCAACTTAGGGCTTTGACCAAGCCCACCAGGCTCCATCTGTTGCTTCCCTGCTACTGAGCTCCTGCAGGATGAGCAGAGGTGATTGGAGACGAGAGGGAGGGGTAGGGGAGTGCATCAGGTGCTTCAAATTAGGGATAATTTGGCATATTAGCCTAATGAAGTCAAAAAGTTAATTTGTAGCTGCCAGCTGTTGAAGGAAAAGTTACAAAGCTCCACAGCTCTACACAGCCCAGTAAGGGGAATGCAGAGGCAGAGAGAGAGAGACAGAGGACTTTGAATAAATACAATCAACACAGTCAGCTGAGGAAAGCTTGGTCATAGCCACATGGCCTCCTCCTGGAAGAAGAGATAATGGAAATAATAACAGTAGGGGGCTGGAGCTCTGGTAGAGAAAAAAGACACACTTCTTTGCTCTGATGCTGAATTTAATTCCTGAGTTACAGCACACAGTAGTCACTTGGTGACAAGCCCAGAGGCCCCTGCAAGCACATGGATAACATAGTCAGTTCTTGCTTTCCTGCCTCCCGAGGAAATTCCTAGTCAGCTCCTTCACCCTCCTTCTATTTTTTTCCTAATCCACCAAGCAGCCACTACATTATTTTTTAGCCAGCTCATCTGTACTGTCACAGGAAGGGTGAACTGCTAGACAAAAGCAGACTTCCAGTATTCAGGCTTGAAAGACAGTGGCATCCACAGCTTAGCGTTAGGCCCCATAGTATTAACCAGAGTATTAGCCAGACCCTTTTGGCTGTATCATCCTAACTGTCTCTATGTAAATATTACTGTGCATCATGCTACATGCAAACTTCAGATAATTGTGCTCCTGCGTTTTAATGTTAGAGAAAATGCAAATAGGCAGAGATGTTAATAAGTACACTATGCCTCCAAAAAATATACAGAAGTAAAAAAAATAAAGCTTGTTATTTGCAAGACTTTATTTCAAATTGAAAGAATGTGCTGAAAGCCTTCACTGATGTTTCAGATGTGTCCTCAAAGGTCTCAGGGATCCTAACTGAGGCTTTGGGAAGGTGGTTGGATCATGGTGCTGTGCTCATCCCCCAGTGAGCTCAGAGCAGCATGTGCTGGTGGGAAGTAGGGCCTGCTGGGAGGAGGGGAGGTATGTGGTGAGGGTGAACTGAAGGACTTATCTGCCTCCCAGTCTCTTCCTTTCTCTGCTTCCTGACTGCCACCACCTTTCCCTTGTACCATGACACTTCTGCTCTAGAGTCTACCAAGCATAAGTATAAACATGAGATATAATGAAAGTGCTATCCTTGAAGCTGTGGGTGTCAGTTATTGTCAATAATGAGATGAGGAGGAAAGACACACTCCATAGCATTGAGTGGCTGTGAGGAAAGCTTTTTGCAATGTATGTTGAACACTTACTCATCCACAAAAGTTTTTCAAATGCCTAGTATTCCGTCTCTGCCCTGAAAGCTTTAAAAGCATTGCAACTGATTCAAATACAAGTTCAGCTGGCCTGACATGTGGCCCTTAGAAAATAACAGCAACAAAAAGCCCCTAGTAGATCAAGAACTAGTCAAATGCAAAAAAGATTATCCTCTAGCTTATGGAGAGCCATGTAATATTGTGGTTTTAAAACTGAGCTTTAATATCCAGCTAGTGATTAAGCCTAATTCACTCCCACTCTGAGGAGCGATTTAGGGACTCGTTAAAAGATCTGCTGCTGGTGTGAACACATCAGGCTTCATGTTTGTCATGGCAACTAGAAGCTTGGTAACATGAAGATTTGCCAGACATTTGGCAAGGATCAATGAATTAAGTCCTCCCTGCATCTCTGAGCAATTGATCTTCTCAGGTAAGCAGTAGATAAAACTGTTATATTATAAATAAGGAAAATAAGGGTCAGAAAGAGTATTAGCCAGATTTCTATTATCATAACATGTATGAGATAATCAACTTATAAAACGAAAGTTATATTTTGATTGATTAGTCCTGTTTGGGGCTCACATTGGAGCAGTAAATCATTGTGGAAGTGGTGAAGCAAACCACTTGCCTGAGGGTCAGGACATAAAAGATACAGAGAGAGGAAGGGGCTGGGCCCTTTAATGACTTGTTCCCAGTGGCCCATGGACTGTGATATTTCCAACTCCTAAAGACCACCTCCCCCTAATAGCTCCACACTGGGGTTAAGCATTCTGCACATGGGCTTTTGTAGGATACTTAAGAGTCAAACTAGAGCAGTGCTACAGCTTGTCTAGATGCCAAAGCCTTGTGTGGTTAGAGCACTTTTTCAGAGGTGGCTGAATCTAGAGCATGTGATGAGTAATCAAAGGCATGTGATGAGTAATTCAGTCCACTGATTGGTTTGGCTTAGTTCTGACTAGGATTAAGGGTGCAAGAGCTGTAATGTTCACCTTGGGTAGGTAACCTGCTCACAATATAAGGGACAGAAAGAATCTTCCCCTCCCCTGGTTGTTTTGCTACCTTCTACCCAACAGGAACTGTTTTCCTCTGTGAAGCCAACTTGTTGCATTGTCAGCAGATTATGAGTGCAAACCTGTACAATCTGTTAGCTCAGTAAATCTTTCTGCTATTAACTTGTGGGTACTACGTATTTTGTCTGAGCAATGAGAGAAAAGTAACTAAGACAAGCAGAAAGATTAATTGCTCAACTTTGCATACTTTGTTAAGGGGTGTAGCTACATCTGAGCTAGGATCATCTGAATTCTGAAGCTCTTTGTAGCTGTGCTTTCCAGGATGGAACACAGGGACTCTGTACCCTACTACCAGCAAATTCTCTAACAAAACTTGCTGATTTGGAGTTTAGCTATAGCAATAACTTACATAAAAATACAAACAACTTGATCATCACTTTGACCTTCTTGTACTAAATGTAGTTAAATGATAATTATGTAGTTTGCAAGTCTAAGTTTGTGTGTATGAACATATTCTGAGTGAATCCCAAATAATTTCATGGAACACCTGACATATCAATCTTACTTTGTGTTTGTTTTTTTTTAAAGTTTATTATATTTTATTTTTTAAACCTCATTTATTTATTTATTTGTGTTCTGGCCAGCTCAGCCTGCCCTGGGGGTGGGGCTGGTGCAGCATGTGGTGCCAGGGATCAAACCGTAGTCCCTGTGGCTGCCCAAGCAGGCACTCTAGACCACTGAGCCATCTCGCCGGCCCAATCTTACTTTGAAGTAGAGAAAAACATTAAGAAAGTGGACCCCTGCAATGGCCTGCCACCTTGTACAGTAAAAGCTACATAAGATCTGCTGAATTTGCAGGCAGATTGCCAGCTGGTGCTACACAAAGACACCCATCACTAATGTACTGGCACAGTGACATTAAGGTAGTAGTAAAACTGTAATGGTCAACAATTCTATTGCTAATTCAGACAACTATTTGTTGGATCAAAGAACAAAAATGGAGCAATGCTAAGAGTATCAGTAGCTTAAATTAAATAAGAGTACTTTGCAGCATGAAACATTATGCAAATTTGCAACAGTGAATTTTTTGGTTGCAATTTTGAATAAGTGTGTGATGGAATTTACTTAAACTGGTCAACATTGCCTTAGAGGTATTAATACTAGCTTCTAAAGCACAATTATAAATTAACATTCTCTGTATTATTGAATCAAAAACATTAAGAAAAATTAAACATTGACCTAGATGTGAGGCTAAGTATTTAATAAGAAGATAAACATTAGAAATTTAGTTAAAATAGTATCATATATCATTTTAATTAGTATTATTTTGGATTTTATTGATTTTTCTGTTATATCTAATTTTTAAACTTGCTTTAGATTCACATGGCAGTTATTAGAAATATATTGAGTTGTGTGCTAATAAGTATTAAATAACTGGTTTATATCTAGATGTCCCCTGAGGCCTCCAGTGAACACAGGGAACCTTTGGAAGGTGATTGGATCATAGAGGCTTATGCTGGCTGGGTGTTGGGAAGTGGTCTTGGTGGGAAGAAGTGGGTCACTATGGGCAGAACCAGAAAGTTGCTTCTCTCTTCCTGGCCCCTCTCTTGCTCCTTGGCTGCCAGGATGGGAGCAGCTAAGCCTCTATCATGACACCCTGCCTTAGAGTCACTGAACTATGCGTGGAAAGCTGTAGATACTGTTAACCAAAGTCAACCTTTCCCCTGTAGATGGAAGGTGTCAGGCATTGTGTCTCAGCAAAAAAGAAAATCACACTAACTTCTCCTTTTTGTCTTTTGGAGACAGAGTATCACCATGTGGTTCAGGTGGGCCTTGAACTTACTGTGCAGCCTCCTACCTTCTGAGTGCTGGGATTACATGCATGCATCATCATGCTCAGCTTCACATTAGCATTTTAACAAATAACTGAAGTCAGTATTGAGGATTTAGAATTATTTCATTTTTTATTTATTTTGTAATTGTCAAGTTTAAAGATTTCGTTTTTTAGCACAATGGTTCCTTTAGGGAAAAACAAATTTGACTCTCAAATTGAGAATGAGGAAAACTGGGCAAAGCTATGGTAAAATCAATATTTTATATCAGGATAATATCTTGATTAGAAATGCTACATTCATATTCATTTTTAAATAGTTCCAGTGACTAAAAACAACACATTATAAACTTCCTTTCACTGTTAAATACATAAAAAATGGACCTACATATGGACTGCAATGCCTATGGTTACAAACTGAGTGATACAAAATGCTGGTGATGGCAGCCCAGGAAAGAAGATGAGCACAATCTGGGGGAGTGAGTCTCTGTGGTTTCCCTGGGGCAACCGGAAGCAGCCAGTCAACTCTGGGGTCCTGTTAACTGCCACACAGAAGCAGGTACCTGGGATCACCTAATTGCAGTCTTCTGACACGAGATCAAGCCATGTACCAACTGGTGCCAATCTTCTAGCACTAGATCAAATGAGCTTCTGATAATTAACATTTATAAATTTAAGATAGCTGCATATGACCATAGGTGGAAAAAGAGCATTGTATCACTTGAAATAGTGAGCATATTGAAATGATTTTCCGTAGCAAGGTTTTAAAGTCTGATTTTTTTTTTTTTTTTTTTTTTTTTTTTTTTTTTTTTTTTTTTTTTTTTTTTTTTTTTTTTTTTGCATTACTGGAGATTGAACTCAGGACCTTGCACTTGCCAAGCAAGCACTTATTCTACTGAGCTATCTTCCCAGCCCTTTCTAGATTTTTAAAATTCATTTTAATGAGAAAAATAACAACAAAACAGTTTTGAAGCAGGGTAGTAGGACAGTTACAATAATTAATACACTGCATATTATTATCTTCATAGTAGTTATTCAGAGGACAAGATGTCTTGTATAAACAATATTAGTGCAGATTATTTTTTAAATTTGTATTTCTATTTTTTTCCTAGGCAGTTATAAACAAAAAGAGGCTTCTTTTAAGGACTTGTGGAGAAAGAAAAGGTAACCAAGAGAGGAAAGAAGGAATAATGAGAAAAATGATGTAATGTTTCCATTTCATCACAGGCTTCTGAACACTACTCTTTTCAACAATAACTAATATCCATTCAGTTAGGAGCTACTCGGTCTTTGTGCTGTTTCCCAGACACTGGGAACTGAAGAAGTGACAAATATTTGCTTCCTGGAGTTTACAGTGGGTGGAAAGAGAGGCAATAAATGATGAGAAACTTTATATCTTGTTAGAGAATATTAAGTACAGGTGAAGATACATCCCTAACACCAAAAGGAAACTCAGACATGCT
>PVKN010011532.1:9082-21670 GCA_004027915.1 Capromys pilorides | reverse complement strand
ACTGTCTTTCTGAGTATCTAACATCCTACACTTAACTTGCAATTGATACTTTCTGCCAATCATTGATATTCTAACAAATCTCTTTAGAATTTGATAAAAGCATTTATACATTTTTACACAGATATTTAGAAATCCAAGGATGTACAAAATTGTAGCCTATCAAGCGTGTGGCATTTTGCCTAGTCTCTTACTCTCCTTTAATACCCTATTTTGTTAATCAACCATTTGCTTGAGAGGGGAGTATAGCGGTAACTGAGTTTACATTAGAAACAGTATACATCTAAAAGACCAGCACAACACACTTCCAATCATAGTTCCAGTGTTGTACGATGCTATCATCAATGTGGAAAATCTTTTGAGGGTTCCTGGGACCAATATCAAATTCATCCTGTGTACATAAGTGTATGGTTCTACTCCTGTTGTGTTTCCTCTCTTTTTTGCTTGTGCATTTTTCTTATCTATTCTCTTTGTCAATAATTATTGAGCCCATCCTGTGGGCTAAGTGGTGTGCTGAGGGATTGGAATTACAGAAGTTAGAAAGCACCCTTGCCATGTAATGAATGCTTCAGCAACCAAGACTGGAATGGCGTGCAATTACGTGGATCTCAGGACTGTCACCTGAGTCCCTGACTTTGTGATGTGGTGACTGGTGGCAGGCTTTGTATCATCTTAGTATGGAAAAATAAAAAGAATTTTGTAGGCAGTGATCAGAGTTGGCATTTAGGTAGAAGGTGCTGCGAGACAGCCAGCCAAAGGAGAAGGCCTTGAAGGAGGTGATGCGATTAAACTTACTTTGAGAAACATCGATCTGTGGTCCTAATGAAGGGTAGGAATAGGAGGAAGTGGGAGATAAGGAAAGTGGTTGTGAGGTTGCTTCAGAAAACCAGAAGGAGGCCAGGCGTGGTGGCGCACGCCTGTAATCCCAGCACTTGGGAGGGTGAGGCAGGTGGATCATTGCGAGTTCGAGGCCAGCCTGGGCTATAAAAGTGAGCTCAAGGCCAACCTGAACTGTCTAGCAAGACCTTGTTTCAGAAAGACAAAAGAAAGAAAAAAAGAAAACCAGAAGGAAATTATGAAGGCTAGGAAGAAGCCAGGCTTGATGTACAGGTGGGGGTTCTGCCTGCAGGAGTGGGTTGGCTTGTCCTAGTTCCTCTCTAGCAAGAGTGGCCTTGCTTAATCAATGTGACAATGTCTGCTGCACTAGGCATCTGCTTCCCCAAAGGTTGGACGTTTAGAAGCAGTGATTAGAATAAGAGGCTATATAGCCAGTGTTGTGTTAATGGAGATTTTGTTGTTTGGGTGAACATGGTATACTGATTAAAGTTTCATTAAAGAATGCATTTGTGGCATACAATTTACAAATGATAAAACACAATGATTTTTTTTTTTTTGAACTATAAAATCTAACTGATTCTCGTAGAATACTTTTATCCATGTTTCCCCTACATTTTTGTATCCATAGTCCACTGTTGATGTACTTGACAATGGAATGTAGTCACCCTCTGCCCACCCTTTGCACAGATTTGGTACAGTAGGTCCTTTTGCCCCCTCTCCTTTCCTGTGCCAAAGGCCCTGCTCTGTGAGAGCTGCCTATCCCTGATCACACCACGGAGCCGCTGCTCTTGGATTTCCTTTCCCTTCATCCTTCCATACTCGTGGTCAGTGACTAGAGTCCAGGCATACGAGACCAGCTTAGTAATAAATCTCAAATGAATTCTTGATTCTTGTAACCCTACCTGAATACTGTTACCTCCAAATAAGATAGATGAAACTGATGAATGGGCAACACATGCAACTGCAACTCCTTTTGGAGTTTGCACAAGGATGTTTATTATTAGAGTGTTTAGGAGGTGTCATTTAATGTGTCCCATAACGTAGCTTCATACCTCTTGTCCTGCTTGACCTCTCTCCTGTATTTTAAACTGTTGGCTTTTTGAGCTCTCTGTAAAGCTGTGTACTAGTAATATAGGGGGAAAAATTATCTGGATGGATTACCGCGAAATGATAAAGGGGAAAAATGAAACTCCCAACCTGAAAGGCACCTGGGATGAGTTTGTGTTCTCTAAAACCGAAGAATGAATTTCAGAAATAAACAGAGGTTATGAGCAGAACAAATTTACTGAGGGAAAGAAAGCTCCTGCCCGAAAGAGGGACAGTAGGGGGGTCCCCAGTGGATGTCCCCCAGGAGCTGTCTCTTCCAGGAACTTTCATAGAGGAAAACCATGTGGTGAGGTGGGTCTAAGGAGGTGGAGAACATTGGAAACTTGCTTAGGTGGGCATGAGGTGGGACAAAGCTATGGTCAACCAATGAGGTTACAAGCACTATTGCTCAGGTAAAATTAAGTCCAGGACCCAATGGGAAAGTCAGTCACATAGCAAGCAGACATTAATGTAAAACAAGACTTTATGAGGTAGCCACCCGGTAGTAGTTGGATTAGTAATTGTTCTGGCTCCCTCAGAGTGATGATCAATCTCGTATGTCAATCTTTAAGGAGGTCAGCATTTGTTTGATCTTTGGTCTTTAGGTCAGGCCCACAGCAGGAGCATCGATCCCTCCCATAGTTGCTGGATATCTTGCCTTCTGTATTATCTCCCTTGAGGGCCTAGCCCTGTCTGACTGCCTGTAATATTTGGCTGCCTGCAACAAAACCATGCAGTGAGATGGGTCTAAGGTGGTGGAGAACATGGGAACTCGCTTAGGTCATCATGAGGTGGGACAAAACTATGATTAACCAATGAGATTACAAGTACTATTGCTTAGGTAGAATTGATTAAATCCAGTACCCAATGGGGAAGCGAGTCACTTAGCAAGCAGACATGAATATGCGACAAGGTCTCTTCTTGTTGGGGTTGGGTTATTAACTCATTTAGGCTCTTTCAAGGTGATTGTTAACTATTTAGAATATCAATCCCTGATGTCCACCCCTAGGAAAGTATGTAGTTGTATTTGTTTCCTCTTTTGTCTTGAGGTCTGACCCATATGGGAGTGTTTCTTCCAAGCTGCAAAGTCACCTTGTCTTCCATCTTGTCTTCTTGAGGGCCTGGCTCTGTCTGACTGCCTATGATATATCTATCTATGATATTTCTATTCTGCTGCATACAACACTGTTGCCTGCTATGGTATTATTCAGTCAAGTGTATATTTTTCTTTTCTGTTTCTCAGCCTTTATTGCTAATGCCTTTCCCACTTTTCAAATCTTTCACCTCGGTTCTCTTTTCTTTCTGCACTCTTTGGTGGGTATGATTGGAGACTTTCAAGGGTTTGCATATTGGTGGCATTCTCTTGACAGCCAGACCCTGTCTCCTGGTCTACTAGACTCTGAGCATCCCACTGCGTACCAGAGATGGTCACACTTCCATTTTCTCAAAGCCATGCAACCCCAAATGAATCTCCCTCCCTTGCTCTTGTATTGTTTCCAAGATGTTGATACCTTCTTGGAACTAAAAAAAGTACCAACAGCCATTGAAGTCCTTCTGTCCATTCATTACCAAGAACAGTGGTACCTCAGTTCATGAACTTAATATGTTCTGTGTTTGTGTTTGTATGAGAAGGATGACTGTAGTCATGTTTGTCACTCCACAGTTTGCAAGCAAAAAACACAACTTTGCCTAATGGTTCTGTTTGTGAACCAAATTGTTTGCAAATAAAAGCTTTTGTGAACTGAAGTCCCACTATGTGTTAGAAAGAGCTACAAGTTCTGCCCTTGGATTCCATTTCCTTACTTTCTCTAGGGTTACCTTTCAAATTCAGGCTTATGTTACTTCTCAGTGAACTGTCTCCCTGCCTCCAGCTAGTTAGTCCAGCTGTGCACAGCTAGGCGTATCTCTTACAATAATCAGTAAGACGTTTAAACATCCTAGTTTTGAGCCCATCTCCTGGCACCTTCCATCATTTGCGGGACACAGCCTAAACTCTTGGCATAGTGTTCTCCCTGTAGCAAAATTTTCTTGACTCACCTTATAGTCCTTTGTCACATGCGCTTTAGGTAGATGCACTGTGAGTGGCATGAACACTGTGGTAACCTAGCTTGCTCCACAAACCAAGCTAAATGAAAACTCCTACGTGTTCTCAGCTAAGTGTTGATAATTAAATTCTAAAGTAGTCACCCAGCATTGATATACAGCGATGGTGGTTCCTGCATACTAGTGTGCTCACTGAATTTCTACAGTTTCATTTTCATGAAGTAAGTGACGTGTATTGGCCCCTGATGCCTAGGTCTAGGGTTTGGCTATGCACCCGTAATCAATTTTGGTGTCCTGTCTATATTAGCAGGTATACAGAGCTCTCTGCAGGTCTTCTTTCAGTGCGGGAGATGACCCCATTCACATCACGTTTTTCTCTGAGGTAGAAAATACTTCACATGGATTTTAAATTGAGGAAGTTGGTCTGAAAATAGTGGCTTCCTGCATGTGACCTCAAGAGTAGAATGGAATTAGACATGCAGTGGCTTTCAAAGTTCTTGTAGAGGTTTGATCACTTCCCCTTCACAGTAGCTTTATGGCTTTTATTAGAGAAGGTCATACTGGTAATGTCCCTCTGTGTGCTTCAACTAATGTGTTCCTGAGCTAGACTTGTCTGAAAACTGAAATGGAATGCCTCTTCTCAGATTACCAGCTGTAGCTGTCAGGAATGTGTTGCTGTCTGCTAAAGCCCTTCTGTTCACAGAAAAACAAGCTCAAGGCAGGTGCCTATGTGAGAACAGCCTTGCAGCATCGGATATCATTTTGAGGGTGTGCTAAGGACATGCAGAGAAAGGACCTAAATCTGGATTATTCAGAGTGAGGGGGAGGGGGAGTGGGAGGAAGAAAAGGAGGAAGAGGAGGATCAACAAAATCAAACAGGAGAAGGCTGATAGATACCTGGCCAGAGAATTTCTGCCTTGTTTCTCACCTGTACCTCTCTCACACCACGGCGTTGGTAGATTGTGGCTTGGCAGGGACAGAGGCGCTGCTGTGTCTTCCCTCTTCAGTCTGCTAGCTGCTTCCCCCAAGTCATGGCTATAACTTGGGTGCAGTGACCCCTGGCTGTAGAGCTCTTGAGATGGTGGCTGGACCTTGGGTGAGAAGCCTGTGTCTTCTGCCTTAATGTAAGGCTGTGCCTACTCCCCTCCCTCGCCTTTGAAACTCTGAGGGAAATTTTGTGGTGAAAGTTGGCTTTCATGTTTTTCTTGGTGGGATTGGCTTAGTGGTACAGTGTCCTGGTCTATTCCAGGCTCCCTCCCTGTCCTTCTTCTGGTTGGCTTCATGGTAGCCTTCCTTCTTTCATCTGCATGTGTTTTGGGGGGAAATAGATCGCCTTTTTTTAAGGTTTGCACCCTGAAAACCCAGGCTTAGGGCTCAGAAGGAAGTCGAAATGAAGAATCAAAGAATGCTGGTGCTAGGGGCCAGGGAGATAGCTCAGTGGCTCAGTGGCACAAGTGCCTACCTGGCAAGTGCAAGGTCCTGAGTTCAATCCCTGGTTCCGCAAAATAAATAAATAAATAAATAAATAAATAAATAAATAAATAAATAAAAAGTGTGTATGTATGTATGTATATATATATATGTGCCGATGATACTTTCCAGTCTTCCCTGTTGTGCTCAGAAGGAATAATAGCTAGAGCTTCTTGTAGTATCAGCATTGTAGGATATTAATCGATCTCGGGAAGAAGCCAAGTCTCATGAAGGCTAATAACTTTCCTTACAGCCAATGGCTGTTCATGGCAGAGTTGTAGTTCACACACTTGCTGGTACTTCTCTGTTCATATGGAGGCATCTGGAAAGTTCTCTTCAAAAATGTGTCATGACCTCATGAAGTATAAACAACATGGCGATATATCTTAAAATTACAATCAAATTTCCTTAGTTATCCAATTCTGCCTGGTAATCGAGCAGATCCTAACTCCCAAATCACTTGTGGAGAGCCGAGAAAAAAGGAGACTGACGTTAACCATGGGAGCCTATTATAATGATATATGGCTTGTCATAACACATTATAATATTACAGCAAATATCTTGAGCTCACTGCACCTCCTCAGGGGACTTTTAAAATCTTTTACAATTGTTATCCAAACCTCCGCTGCAAGGTCCAGATGCAGTCTGGTGATACGCTAGGTCACTTTTGATAAAACCAAAGTTATGAGAATCCCTTTTGGAAATCCCTGCGCTGTTTGCCTGGGCTTAAAAGTGTGTTTGGTTTTGTCAGCACCTGCAGACAGAAAGTGGAGATTTGAGGCGAAACCTTTGGCAGTTCTGCACTAAGCTTCTGGAGAGCTGAAGTCTCTGTTGCTACGGAAACCACACTGCTGCCACCCGTATTAATGAAGGCCTGGTGAACTCGGAAGTACTCTAACCCAGTCCAGTAAATCATTCCCGAGAAACGCAGTTTAACTTTCAAAATATTTCAGTGTCTTTTCTTAAGAATTCCCTCCTAGGTCTTCATCAGTTTAAGAACTGCTCCTATGCAGTTTCAGTACCACCCAGATTTTTATCTGGCTCCCGTGGCTGAAGACCGGCTCTTTTCTTTCATGCTTACATCGCGCCTGCCTTGTTTCATAAGTGAATTCTTTTATTTTCCTGCTTTTTAGATTTGTGTGTGTTGAAAATGAAGAAGGAATGAGGGAAACAAATACACTGAAAAATCTTCTGATATATTAGCTTTAAGGGACTTAAGGTTTTCTAAGCCTTTTGCAACTTTCCAATTTCTAAACTTTGTTTTTTATCTGACTGGAATGGTTTGGTTCTTCTCATTCCAGTGAGATAACTTTAAGAAAGGAAATGTTTCTAGTAAATGTTCATAACCTAAGTCTGATTTCACTAAATGCCTATTCCCAGCCAGGCAGCTTGACAGCATTAGAAGTCCCTTCTAGAAAAAAATTAATGTAAAAAAACTCTCTCTCTCTCTCTCTCTCTCTCTCTCTCTCTCTCTCTCTCTGTGTCTCCCCCCCCCCCCCCCCTTCTTTGTAGCTAATTGTTTATCTGGGAGGATGCAAATGGTGGCTTTAAATCCTTTAAGTCATCTATTATGCCTGGCAGCCTCTATTGTCTGATTTTTGGGTCTGAGCCAAGCCAGACTCTTTCTATTGGTCTTGGGAAGAAATACAGGGATCTGACTCTCCCACATCAGTGTTCTTGGGGAGCCCAAGTCCCAGCTCTGATTTAGTGGAGGGAATGTGGATGGAGCCCGGTGTTGCCTCCGACTGGGAGAGCAAGTGGGTCAGGTCACCTTCTTAGGTCACATAAAGCAGGAAGCAGCTTTCCCTTCAAAGTCGAAGGGATAGGACTTGTTCCTTTGGTTCTTCCAGCGTCTGTGAATACTGTTAGCTTTTAAATACTTTTTTGTGGATGTAATAAAATACTGTTTATAGTCAGCTACAAAGTAAGTAATTACAGTGCGGCAAATGAAATTCAATATAGCTTTGTCGTGGTTTTTTGAATTTTAATTAAACTAGTCTTAGAGAAAATTATAAATGCTGCTGCTTTTGTTGTGACAAGTGACATTGACAAAATATTAATCTAATGAGTTGTTATCCACAGAAGCAAAATGTCTTCTAGGCTGAAGGCTTTGGGTGTTTTATTTTAGTTTTCAGTTTATGCCTTAGAAAAATCCACAGAAAAGAATAAAGTTTTAAAGCCACATGAAATAAAGAAGCCCTCCATGTATGGAATATTCCATTGTTGATATCTTGCCAGCCACAATTGCATGTGTGTCATTTAAGGCACTGAAAACTTCTTTTTTTAAACCAGATGTCTCTGTGGTCACTTCTTTAGTATCATTAAAAGTGTAGTTGGGATAAATAACCAGCCATTGACTACAGAGCCTAATATTAAAGGAATAATCATCCCACGTTTCTATTAGGTCATTTCCTTTGCATTTTACTTTATAAATTACTTGTGGCTTAAAAATGACGTTTTGTTGGTTGTGAATTCCTTTTATGGCTAAATTATCCAAGTTGTTTTCTTTAGAGTCTATAAACTTGAATTTGCATAATTTTCAGTCAAGAATATAAAACATTCAATAATGAATTTTTCTTTGTGTCAGCTTTCTGCTTTCCATCAGGAATTAAAAGTTTATCTTTAATCCTTTAACATTTGGTGTTTAAAATGAATGTGAATAATTTTATTATAGGGACATTGTATTATTTATGTAAGTTTTTAATAGGATACTTTAAAATAAGGATAAAACCTTCATATTTGATTTTACTTTTTAGAACTGACCTGAATTCAAAAGATTGAGAGTAAAATCACCTTTCTCTTAGCGTTTTTCTATCAGTGTCCCAGAAATTCCTGTAAGCGCAGCCAGTTGCCCCCCTTTTGTGTGTTTGTGGGAGGTGATGGCAAAAATTGCATTGTTAAGTTTCTCCGTGTGGTTATTGCCTGCAGTTTTTTCAGAGATCAAATTGCTGCTTCTGCCATCACCACTGTTGGCTTACGGGGGACTAAGGCTGTAGGGCGGCTAGAATAGAACAGCAGAGACTTCTCTGTGGCCACATGGCAGGGGAGGGTTTGCTGACTTCAGAGGGCCAGAGCAACCCCAATATTTTTCAGGGATGCTAAACCTCTTGTAACTGCTAAATTGGATTTGTCACTGAATGAACTATCAGCTGCTGTTGGACAAGGCCATAAAAGCCAGCCGGCTGGTCCTTTGTAGGCAGGGCTTACCCAACGATTGATATGTTTTAGCACTTTTGGGATTATTGTGATTAAGAGGAAACTGTTCTGAATGAGGGAGAAAAGGGGGTGAGGACACACAGCCACAGCTGGTGAGCAGCATGTGTTTGTTCCAAAGAAGTCACCATTATGGCTGTCTCCTGGTTCCTGCCCTGATTGACGGGTGTGAAATCCTTATAGGAGGAAGCCTTGTCCTTACTTCCTCCACTTAACTCTCCCTGCAGCAGGGCACGAGTGCTTGGGAGTGTGGTGCACTTGAGAACCTGCAGTGTCTAAATTTAAAGCACACTGCGTGCTTCCGCCAATGCAGACACAGTGACTAAATGCATTAGTCCTTGCACAAGAGTTGAGTTAATGTGTAGGGATTTTGGCAATAACAACAGTGTCCCCTTTCATTTCCCGGACCTGAAGTTCTGTGACATGCATTAAAAATACACCTCCTAGTTTTGTGTCTGTGTCTGGTGTAGCCATCTGAATAGAAACTGCACAGCAAGTGGATTTCTAAACTGGAGTACCTGGCAGAGGGTGTTTTTGTTTTGTTTTGTTTTCAGGACCAGGGTTCAAACTCATGACCTTGCACTTGCTAGGCAGGCACTCGTGCCATGGAGCTATCTCCCCGTGCCTTCTTGGCTGAGAGTGTATTGAATATAGGAACTTTCTAGGCGTTTTAGAACAAGTTTGTTTTCAAGAACCACCTAACCCCATGAGCAGTGTGGGCTTTTGCATAAATCTAGCACTAGCCAAGAGGCAGCTTATTAAGAAGATCGGAGTTTGAAGCTTTCTCAGTAATACTTGCAAGTGTACATGAAATTGATGGCCTCTCTGGTTGTTCCCAGAGGCACCACTGTTCGTGGTCAGAGTTTGCTCAGCATACCACACAGGAAAAAGGCCGGCTTGCCAGGTCCCGTGGTGTGTCTTTCTAAGCCTGTGAAAAGCACGAATCATCCGGCAGCCGAGCATGCTCACAGCTGGCCCTTTGCTAGCTTTGATCTACGAATCAGGCTGCGCCATGAATGCCCTTATTGTCATGTTATGTGTACACAGTGTGTGAATTATTGAAAATAGGGAGGCCTGAGCCTCATCTGGTAGAGATTACAGTGCAGGCATGCTGGGCGAAGGTCTGTAATTGAAAATCCCCAGATGCTGTTTATTTGGCCTTTGTCACATGACCTGCTGCAGGAAGATTGTCTGAACAAAGTGTTGCCTGCCTGGAGAGCGGAGGCCGCCCTCCCACCCCCAGGGCCTCCTCGGGCTCAGTCCCTACACAGCTTAAACACCTGCCCAAAGGGTTTTTAAAGGCTTAAAATAGATTCACTCATAGCATTTAAATAGAGGGCATCTTGCTTGTTGATTTAAACTGCTTAAGCGGTTGTTGACTCGTGGAACCTTCTATCCACACAAGGGTTTGCTGGATAATTTCACTGTGAGATATCTTTTACAAAGCAACATTCAGGGATGGGGCCACATAGGGGTAAGGAGTTTGGGATCTGTCTTTACAGGAAAAAAGCTGCAGTTTTCTGTAGTCCTGAGCTTGAAGAGAAAGCCACATTGAAAGTGTGTAGTCCTAAGGCTGGCAAGAGAGCCCAAAATGCCATGCCAGCCCTGGAGACCAGGGTGGTGGTGCATGGCTGTAATCCTAGCTCCTGGGGGGCTGAAAATGGGAGGATTGTTATGAGTCCCAGCTGTGTAGTGAGATCCTGTACCAAATACATTAAAAAAAGAGGAAGAAAGTGTGTAGCCTTTCTGCCTTCAGAAAACATCAGGGCAGTTCATTCTTCTTTTACCTAGAATGAAGTAGAGGTATTACTTGGAAATAAGTCCCATCCGTCCCCGTCCCCGTGTCCCCCCCCCCCGTTAAATGCTGAATGCTGCCTTCCACTTTAGAGGTGGCCAGAGGCAGGGTGGTACATCTGAGATTCCTGTAGATCAAGACTTTGTGACAGGGAAGCCCAGTGTAGGGATGCAGGCAAGTAGCACAGCTCCTTGGGGGGCTGAGGCAGGAGGATCCCTTGAGCCCAGGAGTTCAATATCTGCCTGTGTAATAGCAGGACTACTAACTGGCAAACAAAACTAAAAGACAAGGAAGACTAAGTGAATTTTGAAGAGAGAAGGGTTTAAGTTTCCAGCTACATTCGGAATGTACTCCTTGCTTTTTGCCCCTTTATTATCTGTGATTGTGAATTTTTTATTTTTTTTTTATTTTTTATTTTTTTTTGCAGCACAGGGACAACAGTTCCAGGGCATTTCGGCATTTCAGCATTTCATGCATTCCCTACCAGCACCAGACCTTCTGCCTTATTTCACCTGCATCTCCTTCTCTTTCTAATAGGCTTTTTTCTTTTCTTCTTCAAGAGACAGCTACAATCAGCAGTAGTGCAGTCATTAAGTAGCATATTCTCAGTATAGTGCCAGAGCTTGGAAAGACAGAGAGCTCTTTGGGAGCAGAGTGAGGGGCCTGCTTTCATCAAGCTCATCATTTGTCAAGGGAGATGGGCAGGGCCCCCACAGGCAAAACTGAGCACCAAAAGCACCATGCTGGCTGTGTAGAAAGAACCTAGAGCCACACAGCAGAGTGTGCTCCCTGCTGGGGCAGTGGGGCTGTGCTGGCCAAGGGTCTTAGCAACTCAGGAAACACATCAGCAGATTTGAGCAGGACCATGGGGGCAGGGAGATGCAGGAGTGGGGCATTTCACCCAGATAGAGTAGCACCCAACATTGAACAAGTACTACGTGTGCTTTGGAGAGATGAAGAAATGTATGTGCAGAGTAGCAGGAGAAAAGAAGAAGTGGTCTGTAGATGTAACATTTTAGCATTGTTATAGGGAAAGTGCATTTGTGTGATTTGTCAGTAATTAGAAATTTAAAGGAGAATAAAAGTGGCTTGGCTGTCCCAAATCTAAACTTCCAGGCGGGGTGATTGGTGTAGTTTGGCTGGTTGTCGTCTAGACAGGAAGGCATCTTACAAGCTCCTGTAGTGTCACCTTGGGCCATTCCTGCATTAGAGACCAGTTGGAAATGGCTAGAACACTTGGGTCCTATGTCCCAGGGCACAAAGTCATGGGGGAGAAACACTTCTGGAACGGATATGCGGTATCTTGCTTTCTCCTCTGAGGCAGTCAGCTGTATGAGGGCGGAGAGTCTGTCTCCTCCAAGGCGCAGCACAATCCGTCGCAGGCAGAATGTGTTCCATATTGGGGAGGAGAGTGTGGGGCCAGAGATTGTGAAGGCCTTGAGTGAATGAATAAAGGTTTTGAAGCTGAATGTGATGGTGCATACTTGTTCCTGCAGTCAGAAGGCTGAGTCAGGAAGACTGTAGAATTGATCCCAGTGTGAACAACCTAGCAACTTAGTGAAATCTTGTCTGGGAAAGAAGAAGAAAAAAAGAAAAAAAGAAAACGCCCTTGATGTAGCTCAGTGGAAAGCCCTGGGTGTAATCCTTAGTGCCATGTTCATTCCATTTCATGGTTCAACTCTGCCTCTTTCTAAGATTTTGTTCTCATTAAGGACTTAATAATGATTTGAGAAGCTGACTTATTTCACAGGCTATTTTCAGCGCATTTGGTGTAAAGTTAAGGAATAGTGATCCTGAGAAGGATTGTTTTGTTTGTTTGTTTGCTCAGGCACCTTAAGGGTGGATCTGGGAATCAAACCACTGTCGCCTGTGCCTGTCTGGGATTGCCAACACAAGTGCTTAAACCACTAGCTCTTAACTAATTTGTGAACTTGGGCTGATTTCTTCCCTTTTTTGAACCCTTAGTTTTAGCATTTAAAAAGTGAGAACCTTGTAGGTGTAGAGGTGAAAGGCATGTATACATAAGCACCATATTTGGGGGCTGGAGTGATAGCGATATAGGGGAAAAATGATCTGGCCTGAAAAGTACCTGGGATGAGTTTGTGTTCTCTAAGACCGAAGAATGAATTTTAGGAACAGAGGTTATG
>PVKN010011531.1:0-21561 GCA_004027915.1 Capromys pilorides | reverse complement strand
CATTCAAGGATTCCACCATTTTTCTATTCTCCTCTTTTTTTTAATCAGTGTCTTCTTTAGAAACACTTAGTACTTCTTTTATTATAGATATTATTTCTTTTTTTACCTTTGAAATTATTTCTGATCTGATTTCCTCTATATCTTTCTGCAGTTGTTTCTTTACTCCAGATGCTATTATTTCAGAGATTTCAGGTGTGTGATTTCCAATTTCTTCTATGCTATTGTCTCCTGTACTTGTTCTGAGTGGGCTTGGGGCCTGAGAGCACATTTTGTTCCTTCTCTTTGTCATTTTGTATAACCCTGCCTTCTGCCCTTTGGTGTAGAGCTTTGGTAGAGTCCTTATCTTAGCACTAGATCTGGATCTACCAAGTTCAAACTCATCCAGGTGGGTGTGGCTTGGGTCTGGCTGCTGAGCTCCACTTCTTCCTGCTGCAGCCCTTGGAGGTGAACCTGCTGTGCCACTCTGGCAAGATGTTCTGCTCCTGGATCAGCTGGGTGGCTCTTGTCTCTAGTCTCTCTACAGGGAGTCCTGTGGCTGTTTTCCACACTGGTCCTGTCTGATGGATGAAGTTCCACTCACGTGCCAGGCTTTGTTGCTGGGTGAATGAGTTTCCAGAGGGCCCCAGGCAGTCTCATTCCCGCTCCAGGCCTGGTTGCTGGGTTGAATGAGTTTCCGGTGGGCCCAGGGTGGTCTCACTCACACTGGGCCTGGTTGCTGGGTCGAATCCTCAGTGCACAGTTCTTTGGGGTATGCTTTTGTTTAAACCGAAACAATGATAGGTGCAGAAACAATGCGAGTAGCTCGGGATCTACTGATCTTGAGAAAGATCAAAACCTTGGTGCTAAACAAAACATTAAGCATCCAGCCTTGGGAAATCACATCCTTCATAAAGTTAGTTTCAGTGTCTGGCCTGAGGGGAGGCGCTAGCAGAAACTTGCTTAGGTGAAAGGAGTTGCCATCCCAACTGTGTCTGAACTGTTTTGTGGCACTGAAAACCAAGCCAGTTAAAATTCAACCTCTGCTTTCTTATTGACTTACACGGCAGGTCCATGAATTACCAAAGCACAAGAATGAATCTTAACTTGGGGTAAGTTTCAGAATTTGTAAGCCTATGGAATTTTATCTTTGTTTAGCAGCAGCTTCCTTGAGAATGTAAATTGAAGAAAAATTACAGATAATGTTTGAAATGATGAGAGAAGGAACTTCTTTCAAGCACCTACTTGAAAAACTTTAGAAAAACTAATTACAGAACAATTACCATCGCCCTAACTAAACATACATATATTGAACCCTGCTGGTTACCATGATATAAAAATATTTGTAAGGATATGAGGATAAATAAGACAGCCCATATGGGTTCAAATAAATTACATACAAGACAGAATGCTTGAATATATCCCTTGCATCTCCAATCTTCATAACAGGAAAAATGAAAATTCTTGCTATATTTCATTATAAGTCCTCAAACTAGTGAAGCCTGACTTATAATCCTATCAATTAGCTGGAATATTTGACTTTCACAAATACACCAGCAATCAATAACCTGTCTGCAGTTCTCTTGTTGCTTAAGATTTTAGCAGCGCTCAGCACTAACAACTGCTTTCAGCTTTTTTTCTTTTCCCCAGATAAATACAATGTGGAGTGCTCATTACGGCAGCCCATATACTTACAAAAGTAATCTGTGGTTTATTTACACTATGGAATACTACATAATCATGAGAATGCACCATGTGCAAAAGCAGACAATAAAAATTTCACAAGCATATAGTTGAGCCAAAGGGATCAGATACCACAAATGTACAATGCTCAATTCTGTTTACATAACACCCAAGGCAGACAAAAGTGGCACACACTCATAGAGCCAGACAGTGGTCCTAAGTGGAGAAGGTGTCACAGGGAAGGAGCCTGACAGGGCTGTGTACGTGTGTTTGGCTTGTGAAAGTCTCCGGTGTAGCAGGACAGATACTGCAGAGGCCAAGGGAAGTCTCCTGTCTGCTCTGCTTGACCATGGCTCCTCCACACCACCAAGTTCAAGGTCTCCCCTCCTTATAGAAAGCTCCAGTGCTGGAGAGCACTTTATCCTTTCTCCCTCCCTAGATAAAGCCCCTCAGGGAGCATGGAAGTAAGTACCAGCATTGTACGCTGAAATGCTAGAGCCCTGACAGGGACAGCTCAGGCTGCAGGTGGCCACCTCAGGCTAGGACTCACTGGGCTGGCAACTTTGCAGCTCTGTGGCACAATGGCTGCCCTGCTGGGGATATGGAAATGCCACCTCTGTCAGAGAGGTCACAATAATGGGAATGATGGCACTTAGCTCAGAGTTGTCCAAGAGGCTCTGTGAATTACCACCTGTAAGATGCTTAACACACATCAGGAACATGAGCTAACAAACATGAGCTGTCAACATAACTTCATCCAAGAGTGCTAGTTTAAGGGAGATAGCCAGGAGATGTTTTGTTCACTATCATCTCTGCGTGCTTTCTCCTCTGTGCTTTTCCATCTTAGTGTTTCAATTCTTTTTGAGGGTTTTTCTAGTCCTTCTTCCAGTCTTATAATGCCATGGTTTCATTTTCATGGTTTCTCCCCCCTTCCTTCTCGTCTTCCTTCTCTTTTCCTATACTATTAAAAGTTGAACCTTTGAAATTAGTTATAAGCCTTTTAATTTTTCTTTTCTGAGATAGATTCTTGCTAAGCTGTTATATGGTCTAGGCTAGGTTTGAGCTTTCACTCCTGATGATTGAGCCTCCCAGAGTGCTAGGATTACAAGCATGCACTACAACACTGAGCTTATGGCTTCTCTTTCCACCCTGGATACTTTCTCTGAAGAAGCTCGTAAGATCCCATCATCTTAACTACTATTTATACTGTTGATGGCTCAGAGATCATATCTAACACTGACCTCTCCATAGACAAGTACAAACTACCTAAAGCTCCCAAGCTCTAAGTGATGGAGAAAACTCATTATCATAGCAACATGAAGTATGGATTGGATGGCATCACAATAGAGGCAACGTCGGAACGGGGGTCTTTTGTGTTGTGGTAACAGACTTTAAGGTGCTTTATATACCCTAACCAACCTCATGTTGACCTTGGCTTGTATTATGTCCCCTGTCACACACCTTAAATTATGTGTTTATGAACCTGCCTCTTTTCCAGACTGTTGGAACTGAGAGGAAGAACTGACCCCTTTGTATCGTTGACCTGCCATAACATGGAGGCGCAAGGTACTTATAGCAACAGGGCAGCAGTGGGGTTGGAAAGGAGAGCAGATGTCTGAGGCGTTGAGGTTGAAAGTACTTGATGATGGTACTTGTGGAGCAGTTGGATGCGGGGCCTGAAGAGGTGGGAGGAGGGGAAGGGGACTGCAAGGATCAAGTCATGGTGGCCAGATAGCTGGGACTGGAGCACAAGAAACAAAGGAATAGCAGAGCCCATGGGCTGGGTTTGGGACACAGGGAGTTGAAGGCACAGCACAATTTGGATGTGGAATGTTGAGGAGAAAGACAGAGCCCCCAAATTATGCTGATGTCCTGTCAATCACCCCATAAAACTGAAAGCATTATATCTGGAAATTTTAAGAGATTGCATTATTCATCGAACTATGGCCTCTCAGGGTGCGGAGTGATCCAATTGTTTATTGAATATCCGATGCCTTCATGCGCTTCCCTGCTGACCTTCCTGCTCTTTGGTCTCCGCCTGCGAGCTCTCTTTGTATTTACAGCATTTTTCCTCTTTGATTTGCCTTCAAAGACTTCAAAGTTTCTTTTCCTTCCAGTGTTAAGTCTCTCTGGCTTTAAAAATCAGAACAAAAAAAAATTTTTATCGGTCATCTGTTTAGAGACCCGGCTTGCGTGTCCATGATTTTGCAGTTTTAGGTACATATGCTTCTACAGGCTGGGAGTAGACTGCGTGGCCTGAGTCCTGTCTGAACCAACTGAGAGACCTTGGACAGGTTACGGAACACTTGGACCTCTGTTTCCCTCTGTTAACGGAAGACCTTGATTTAATCTCAGAGAGTTGATAGGAGGACTGAACGTGAAATGCTTAAACAGCCTCTGCTGCGAAGTTTTCTTCATAAACATTAGCTTTCATTCTTACCAGCTCAGTCACACGGAGCACAGTCCCCACTGGGGGACACGTGGTGGGATGCAGAAAGATGGCAGAAATAATCTTCACCTCAGCTAATGACAAAGAAAGGAAATGACTGGAATCGCAAGGACTCCATGTAACCGAGAGGAAACTTTAGCAACGAGCCAAGAGTCTCTCCGCTCACAGTTTTCCAAGGGAGAGAATTGCGGGAAGACACAGCTTCCGGCATTTAGAAGTGAGAATGTTTTCATCACCATTGGGAGGCCTATTTTAAATAGTTTGGCTAATTAGGTGATGATTAAATTGCATTGCTTCCATATGCTTGTGCTTTCCTCTGAGCAGAATATATCTGTCTGAAAAGTTGGAGGTGAGTTATGTGTTTGTGGAGGAGTTCTTTGATAGTTTGTCCATAGTAAGCATTCTCGTGTATTGAACTGCAAGTTGTTTAAAAACTAATGACAATGATGATGTTGAACAACCACGAACGTGTGAATCCTTACCGTGTGCTACTTGGAGTGCTCTCATTTAAATCCTACGAGGTCAGGATGCTTACTTCCAATTAACCCCTGAAGAGACTGAAGTCTTTTCAGCAACAGATCCTTGGCATTGTCAAGAACTCTCTTTCCTTTCTTTGCATGCTTCGATTTTTGTTGTTGGGTGTTCTTAGAACAGAATGAACCTGCAGGAGAAATGATGGAAATAACTTGCAATGGATCCTCAAGTAAATGATGTTGAAGAAGCAGGAAGGGCTGGCACATGGCTCCACTGAAGACGGGCAGCATGGAGACAGGGTGGACTCTTGGAGTATGCTGGGCAGAGAAAGGGAGAAGCGGAAGTGAAGACGACTGAGCTGAAGCCACTCATGAAAGCAGAGAGGCAGAGGGCCTCGGGCAGAGAAATTTTGGACAAACCTGGATGGTATCACTTTCTTTTCACCTAAGATGACATTGGGCCCATTAGAAATGGACTCACATTTGCCTGCCCAGCCTCGTCCTCTGTGGTTCCATCTTGTCAAAGCAAACCTCCCTGAACACAGCGTGCTCCTCTGAGGCCCTAAAACACTCCAGCTTGTTTCACATCTCTGTTTCTCCACATGTTATACCCTCTGTGTGAGTAGAGGAGCATTTAGGTGCACAGCCCCAGCTGGTCAATTTAATAAAGCCATCACCTGTATGAGACCCCTTCCTTTGCCAAACACTTAGCATAGATTGTCCCTATTCTTGCAATAATTCTGTGAGGTAAACATGATCATTTCTATTTTGCCTGTAGAGAAATACAGGGCTACCAAGACTAAACAATGAATGCATTTTCTTTTCTGCCATAGGGATCAAACTTAGGACTTTGTACTTGTCAGGTAGGAGCTTATGCTGCTGAGCTATCTCCCCAGCCCTGAATGCATGTTTACACACTTAAATCTAGGGCTAGAATGTAGATCTGACTGATTTTAAAGGCTGCCACTTTCTCCTTTACCCATTCCTTTGACACTTCTAGTCACCTTTGAAGATGCAGGCCTAATGCCATTTTCATGGTGAAGTGGTAATTGAATTCCTCAGATAACTGCACATTTCTCTGAAGTTTTACAATACTCTGTATGAACCTAAAAATTCAATACTCATTAGTATTCTGATTGGGTGTCTACATGACTCCCTATGTATATTCCATAAAGGAGGGAGGGGTATAACTTTATACATCCTTATAATAATGCCTTCCTTCACCTTCATCTTCCAACCAAGATTTCTACATTGTTCATCATGTAATATGGTCTTGATAAATTATTGTTGAATTAGTGAATATATTAATTAATGCGAAGGAGCTAATTTGTAAAGCTGTGAACCTCCTCCTCTTTGCCAGATTATTGAGTCTAACTCTAAGTATGTTCTCTGTCTGCTTCCCACACTAAAGTGATGAGCGCTAGCCAGACGGCTAGCCATGGAGATGGCCACCCTGGGATCCCAATGCCTGGCTCCAAAGACAGTGTGTTGGAAAGGACTGGAGACCATGTCAGACCTTGGCCACCTTTTCTGTGGCCTTAACAAACACGGTAAAGTAGCAAAAACAGTAACAACGGCAGCAGCACCAGATCTAGGTAAGCACTGTATGCGAGCATTTTGATTCCTTTTCAAACCTGGCCTGTCAGCAGTTCTTTATTTCCCCAGTAGTAACCCCTCATATAGCATTTGCTGGGTCTCTACACATGGACATGGTTCTGCACAGACATGAGCTCGGTGCTCCTGCGGTGCTGTGCTGGCCACGCTTTTTCTAAATGTTTACTGTCACCCAATGTTCAAGGCCCAACACTAATCTGCAGTTTGTGTTTTAATAGAAGCTGAATCACTTAATCTCAGAGAAGTTCACCCACATTTATTGTCAATCACCCCCTTGTTTTTGTCAGTCTTTGGCCTACCTTCTTTTAGATTCCAGGCACCTCTCCTCCTCCAAATCATGACGTGACTTCCTTCTAGACTAGTTCTCCGGAATCTCAGGTGACTGCAGAATGGGGCTGCGCTAGGCTTCTTCACTGAAAGCCTTGACACCAAGTTGAGCTATCATTCAACAGAGAGTGAAGAATTCATGCCATCAAAACAGTGGCTGCTCCAAGTACTAAAGAGGGATGGATGTTCGCTGATGTTTTGGCTCTCACAAGGAATAGGGGCGTGTTGTTTCATTTTGATTCCCAGAGCCATTATCCAAAGAGCATAGACTTCATGTCATGTGTGCCCTTAGGCTGATTGTCCATCCTGGTTATACTAGTTGTTCTGCTGTTGCACTGTCCAGGCTTGTGTATGTCAGTGGTAGAAATGTCCAAGTTTGGAAGATGAAGGTTTCCTCACTCCTAAGCATCTCCGCACTCCTCCCTAGCCTACTCACAGAACGCCAGTCCAGCTACACATTCACTGTAGCAAGGAAAGCAGTGTAGTGTGCCAGCCGAGGAAGGGCTGGCCATGAGGCTGATGTGTGCAGATACATGGAAACTTCAGCCAGTGAGCATGTCTGGATGCATGCCCAGGCAGGCAGGCTGCTGTTGGGTACTTGACCCCCCTAAAGGGACACCCTACTACAGACATGGCCGACTCACCCCAGAGACCTGGGGAGCCTTTGGAAGACCGTGTAATTTTTTTCTGTCTAAAGACATTATGCAAATGCAGAAGGAGGAGCCATTAACTGATTACCAGATGAGTATAAATTAGCTTGTATAATTAAGTGATTAATACCTATTGTGAACCAGCAGAGTCCAAAGAGAATAGAGGCTGATGAAAGGAGACTAAATATTTTGCCTTTTCCATTACCAGGTTTATAAGTGGCCACGTGGCTTCTCATTTTGATGTAGTTTCTCCTGTTATTGTGTTTCATGCAGAGAAGAGATGAAGAACAGGGAAAACCAGTCTCTAGTAAGCTGAGACCCATGGTCCACACCACATACTGGTCCGCCCAGCAGTCCAGAAGGAAACATCTACAGTTCCCATTTCATGGTGGGATGATGGGGCTTGGAGCAGCAGGCAAACTGCCTGAGATGCAGAGCCAGGGGTGACAGCCAAGGTGAACCCCAAATGTCATCACTGTTCTACAGGGCTAGATTTCCATTGAGATGAGTCATTTGAAGGGAAAATGTAGCTTATCTTGATGAGTTGGAACAATTAGTGATGATTGTGAAAAAGAGGATACAAAAGGCAATGTGACATTGGTGATGGCAGTGATCACTTCACGTACCAAATGCCAGTTACCCTGCTAAAGTTTTCACTTATTTTATTTAATCCACAATTATGAGATACCTGTAAAGTAAATGCTATGAACAACTTCTTCTACTTTGTCTTCCCACTCCTCTCTGTCTCTTTCTGCTTCTCTCCCCTTTCTCCTCCTGCTCTTCTTTCTCCACTTCCTCCTATTTTTCCTTCCCCTTCTCCATCTTCTTCTTCCTCTTGACACAGGGAATCAAACACAGGACCACCATACTGAGTGCTAAGCCCTTTTTTATTTTGAGAGAGAATCTTGTTAAATTGCTCAAGTTGGGCTTGAACTTGTGAACCTCCTACCTCGGCCTCCCAGAGTGCTGAGATAACATGCATGAGCCACCACACTCAGCATGAACTTCTTCTTGACAACAAAAAATTGAAGCTCTGGGACAAGAACCTAATGATTGTACAACTTGAGCCCAGTCCACTCTGATGACAGAGCTTCTTTTCTTGACTTTTGGTTTGCTGGAAGGGACCCAAAATAAATAAAAACATCTGTGTTAGCTTTCTGTTACTTTGAGGAGGTACCTGAGATAATAAATATAGAAAGAACAAAGTTTTTTTTTGGCTCAAGGTTTTAGTTCATGGTCAGTTGTGCCTGTAGCGAGAAAGCACAGCATGACAGGGAGTGTATGGTAGAGCCAACTACTCACTTTAGGATACCTGAAAAGTGAAAAGACAAAGGGGAGGCCAGGGTCTCAATATCCCCATCAAGCTTGCATCCCACTAGGCTCCGCCTCTTAAAGGTTCTGCTACTCCCAGCATGCCATGGGCTGGGTACCAAGTCTTCAACCCATGAGCCTTTGGGAAACGCTAAGATCCCAATGATAGCATCATTCAACTTCAGCTTCATTCCAAGAAGACTTGAAGCTCCAAACTCTGTTAAAACCTGGTGGAAAAGTTTACTTGTCTTCTATCAAGGTTTTGACCTAGAAAAATTCTGAGTGATAGAATATCTTTAAAAAGTCTAGCATGAAACTATCTAAAATAATTATGACCTTTTGATAAAATGTATTGAAATTTTATTCTCTGTATTATTCATGTTGTAAAGACTGGCAGGCAAATTTAGATAATTTATTTCATTAATACTAAGATAAGGAAAGGTCTGCTATAGGAAGAAATTAAATAGTCAGTGGACAATATGAGAACTTTGTATGCTTAGGAGTGAAGATACATTAAAAAATCCAGGGTGAGGATGAAGCACCAGAATAAAATTGACTTTTTCCTCAAAATTACTGAAGACCAAATCTAGTCTATTTTACTTAGGGAAAGCAAACCAGGTGAATACATATAAAATGGCATAATATTAACTTCGGTGGAGTAATGAACCAATAATGACCTGGAGATCTTGGACATTAGCACATAGGCATTAGAAAAATTAGGAACTAACTCTTTGTTCTTCCCCTACTCTGGTTTTCAGAATTCCCTTTCCCAAGGTTCCAGGGACACCAGTCCTGCTTCTGGACACCCCCAAAGTCCTGGGGCAGGAGGATTTCACCCTTGATTTAGGTGTCTTTCCTCCTTCGGCTTATGCGCAAAGACAGTGCTCAAGTTAATGCACTGTCATGCAGACACTTCTCAAGTTGTACTAAGCTTTAAAATGGGACCTGCTTCAGTTGTGCATGTGCTACCAATGCTGCACATTTTAGAGACAAGGGAAAGCTGAGAAGGAGCTATTTAGGAAGCAGAATGCTTCTTGCTGGGCTGCTCGGTGTCGGCCTAGACAGGTCCTTAGGGAGGGATTCTGCAGCTAGACCTTAGCAGGGACAGATTGGGTTATCTCAAAACAAATGGCCACAGGCCACTAGAAAGCACAGATATTCCTCATTTAACTACTTCTCTGTTTAAAGACCGTTTATAGACTTATAATCTGCCACTTGGATTTGTTATAGCTGCAAACAACCCTTGTTTTTTGGCACAGCTCTGTACCTCTTGTTGACAGAGCTCCAGGGCCTTTTCTTGTGCAGTACACCTTGCTTATATGGTACTGTAATTCTTGCTGATTGCACTGTGTTTTATACACTAAAGTACTGCATACAAGAGTTAGGCAAGTATCAGTCATCAAGTTTGAGTTTCTTTTGACCATTTTTGTTGTTGTTGTAAATATTATAATTACCTACCAGACATCATTTCTCATTTAGCAAGAACTTCACTGAATGACCAAGCCCCACAGCCATGCCTTGGTCATTAAACAAGGAGTGTCTGGACAGTGGAGACAACCACAGCAAGGCAGCCAGGAACAGAGCTACTTGTCCTCCAGGATTCCCTCCTGCACCCAGCCTGTGACCTTAAACAAGTCACTTAGCTGATTCCTGCTCTGCTTTTCCTTCCAAACCATTTGTGTCTGAATCCATTTGGATAAGGATTTCAAAGAGAAATCCCCTTCCTTAGCTCCAAGTCCCTGAGCTTCTTGAAGATAGGAACACATCTTAATCCCAGGTCAGGTGAGCACCTCACTTATGCAGGTATGGAAGAAGGTTAGCAGCGCTGAGGAAGAGAAAGTGCTCGGAAACCAGGCCCTGCAGCTGGTGTGCACATCTTTATCTATTGCAACACAACTGCAGTATCTAGTGAACTGATGATCCATACAGCAGCTTCCAGATTTTCCCTCCCATTTTAAAATATGTTGTCTCTGCTTTTGCATATATTTCTATATATTTTTAAACATTTTGTTATTTATATTCTTATAATCAACTAGTGAAATAAGTCAATATACACAGAGACCCAGAAAAATGGAACATTCAGATTTGTAGAAATATTACAATGTATTTATTACCTGGTCAGACTTAAAATTCTTTTCCCATGTTTTGATCTCTTCTTTGTAACACTGTGTCAGAGTAAGAGACCACAAGGATGTGACATTCCCTCTCGCCACTGCTTGCTCTCTGCACTTAGTGCCTTTTGAAATCCTTACTGAAGTCTTCCAACAAATGTTAGAGCTCTGTATGACACAAATGCATTTGAGCTTGGAATTTTTCAGTATTTGTGAAAAAAAAAAAGCTTGAAAGATTGTTTAACCCAAGGGACAGTGGGGGGCATCAATTCTGTGGAAAACTGGGGCACAGCCACATTAGGGGACCTGGTCCCAGAGTCCCCAGAGCAGGAAAGCAGGTAAATCAGAGCCCAGTGTGTGCCCAGGTTTGGCCACGCTGCCCTGTCACTGGGGTTGGGAGGCAGCTGAGGCCAGGTGGGCGAGGAGCAGAGCGGCTGTGAGCTCTCTAAGGTGGCCAGATGGCAGGGAGCAGCCTGCTGGGCATGGTAATGGCCAACCGAGGCATGGGCACTTTTTGCTGGAATTTGCTCTCTGCTATCAAGGCGCCAGGTGACATGGGTCATCTTCCGCTTCAAGCCAAGTTACAGGACAACAGGAGAAATCCACCACCTGGCTGCGACAGCTCAGTGCACAGTCCTCACGCGGGCAGCGCAGCAAGTCAAGCCTCAGAAAACAAAACTCTTTCTTGTCTGGTCTTAAAGGGCTCCTGACCAGTCCTCTGTGGAGCATGGCCACCTCGAGCCTGTGAGTGCTGGACCTGAAGTCCATGTGCCTGACCTGGAGGGCCACTCGCTGTTCCACAGTCGCCGTTCCCTCCCCATCACACCCAGGTCCCCTCCGCGCCCTCTCCTTTTCGTTTCTGCTGTGCTGTAGATTCAGAGCACGTGCAGAATGTGGGAAGCAACGGACTTGGCAACAGTTGAATAAAAGGACTTCACCAAGAAAAGGAATATATAAAACTAACAGCCTAGGCCTGAGCAGATAACTTGGAGGTCTAAGTGCCTGCGTGGCAAACCTGGGTCCTGCCTGCTCCGTCGAACCTGGGTCCTTAGGCTAAGACTGACAAGTTAGCTATCTTCCCAGCCCTTCCCCATACATTTTGTTAATATTTTCATGCGCTGGGGGTGAGTTCAATCCCTGGTATGCCATGCCATGCCAGCCCCAGAACCCCGGGTGCACCGTGTGGGCCATAAAACCGGGTACAGTGGAGCATGCCTGTAATCCCAGCACTGGGGAAGTTGATGCGCAAGGATCACTGCATCTGAACTGCTTAGCAAGACCCTATACCAAAAACAAATGTAAATCTAACAGCCTAGAGAGAGAAGCTTGCTTATTAGACTGAAGCAAGAAGCCCTGCTCCATAGCAGTTGTGTCTGACAGAGGCTGCCAAGCTGCTGTACAAGGAACAGGGCCCTGAGGTATGAATCAGTCCTTGTCACTCCTACACAGCTATGACGCTTTTTGGTGACTGGCAGTTACATCAGAATGACAGAACTGAGGTGGACCCTTGAATTACCTCCCCTCCCTCTAAGGGAACCAAGGCCCAGTGCGAATAGGTTTCTGATCATATTTTCTTCATTTATTGCTTCTTCCAGCTACTGACAGGAGCGGGAAGACAGGGACACCCCCAGTGTATGAAAATATTAATAAATAATAATTTATTATTTTTAATCATTTATTTATTTATTTGGTATACGATCTCACTACACAGCTCCTGTTTCAGCCTCCCCAGTGCTGGGATTACAGGCGTGCACCAACACGTCTGGTTTTGGTGGCCGGCATGGCACACCTGGGTATCAGGGTACCAGCATAGCAGGAATTGAACCTGGGTCCTTATGCTTGTCCAGCAGGTGCTGAGACTGACAAGCTATCTTCCCAGCCCTTCCTCATACATTTTATTAATATTTTCATGCACTGGGGGTGTCCCTGTCTTCCCACCCTTGCCAATAACTCCAGGATGCAAATCGCTCTGCACATCATGGCAGAGTAATGGAATGGTCAGTGCCCCATAAGGAGAATTTTTATTTCACCTGACTTGAACTCCACATTGTAGGCAATAAGCATTCAAGAATGAAAGTGAGAACCCTTCCTTAGGACAATGGCCTTGATTCTTTGTCCTGTGAGGTCAGGTGCTTGGTATTTGCAAATGCATCTTTGGGCATCTGGAAGATAAGTACAGACAGGCGCCCTAAGGTGAAGAATCCTTGTGTTGATCTATCCAGGGATGAAATAACAGTGGGGGACAGTTGGAGGCTCCTCACTGGGTGTGGTCCTCCAGGGGCTAAGGAGGGTTGTAAGAGGGGTGGGATACCCTGAAGCAAGGAAATAGCAGGAGGAGTCTTCTAAGAAGGATCAGGACACCCAGGACAGTTCTGGGCTGGAGTACAGCATGCAGCTGAGCACCCTGCATGTTCCAGATATGTGGCAGAGAATGGATAAGACAGCCCTGCCTCCAGACTGAAGGACGCACACAGTAAGGCCGAGGGCGGAGAAAGGGTCAATGACTTCCAGCCAATGACTGCCTGGAAGAGTATTTCCTGCCAGGTGGCTGCATTTGGAGGCCAGAGCCCTGCCCTGGATCAGGTTAGCTGCCACCCAAGGGGTCTGGCTGTGCCCAAGTGCCAGATAACTTCACTGCCCTGAGAGGGCACAGGAAGAGCCTCCAGGAGGCAGGTGAGGTCTGGGGTGCAGGAGACAAAGAAGCCAACAAATACCAAAATTTGCGCACCCCTGTCCTCCCTGCCGCCTCCTCCCAAGGCCTTCCCTCCCTCACGCACTGTGCCAGGATGACTTCTCTTCCCCACCAAATTGCTCCTGGTGTTTATGTCAACCTGGCTCCCCCTTTGAGATTCCAGGGCCATGTGGAATTCCAGAATGAAGTGACTCTTAGGGCCCTGGAAACGGAACTCTGCTGTCTCTTCCTGGCTTGACTACGGTGGGCAGAGAGGGTGCTTAAGGGAGTCTGAAGGTGTTTTTACGTGCACAGAGATGGGGAGAGGTTTCACCAAGCCAAGGATCTTATGCTGTACCTCCTCTGCTCTGTCCAGACCACTGTCCCCAACTTGGAGAGTGGTGGTGGGTCAGAGATTAGCAATGTGGAAGTAGAGAGCCCCACTGTTAGTGTAGGGGTGTCTGGAGGTTGCAGTAGACTGAGTCCACGCTTCTCCAGCGGGCAGGACCACGCACACGATGTAGGAGCATGGAATGAGCAGGTGCTAGGTCACCGGGCTAGGGCAGGTGAGGCTTTGCAGCCAACGCAAGGCAGTGCTACACAGGCAGGGGTGCTGGCTATAGAGCCCTACCAGCTGGAAGCAGCAAGGACCTCACCAGCTCCCTTGGGAGGCCGCTAGGCTCATGCCGGCCACTCTCATCCGGGGACTTTCTTGGGGATGAGCGACTCTGGCCCCAGTTCTGTTACATTAGAAGCTCCAGATAATTTGCCTAGGAGAAAAGAAATCCAGGCTTCATCCCAGCCGCCAGTTCAGAGCTGGGGCCAGATGACTCCCAGGAGGCTAGGGCTGTTACACTTTGGACCTAGGAGTAGGACTAATCCAGGCAAGCTCTAACATGAGGGTTTATGTTGCCATCCTCAGCTCATCTTCTTGTCTTTCCTCGGCCTCTGAAAACCTCCTCATTTTGCCAGTGTATTTATCTAAGAAACTATCTTCCACAAATAATTTTGTGAGTTCATTTATATTGGGCTGTCAATGACTGAGAACTATTATATTTTACACGAAGATGATGATGATGATGATGATGATGATGATGATGATGATGATGATGATGATGATGATGATTAGTAGCAGTAGTACTAGCAGTAGTAGTAGTGTGAAATCAAATCCAGGTCGCACTAAGCTACAACCCAGCCCTTTTTATGTGCTAACTTTTAGACAGGGTCTCACTAAGTTGCCTAGACTGATCTAACATTTGCCATCGTCCTGCTTGGCCTCCTGAGTAGCTGGATTGCAGGCATGTGTCATTGTGCCTGGTTTAAGATTAATATTTTCAAAAGACAAAAACCTTGACCCAAAGAAAAACAATCATGGAAGGGTCAAATAAGAAATCCTCAACCCCTGGGTGTACAATTTGGTGCATCTAAGTGATCCTTAGAGACATATCATTGATCAAGATTGGAGGGGGTGGTTTTTAACTCTCTGCAGAGGCAGCAGGCTGGACATTTTAAGGTGGTGTGAGCCATAAGATCAGTCTGAACTGGCTTCCTCTCAAGGTTTCCATGTGCAGCCTATAAGGTGGTGCAGTTCACATGCAAGAGACATCTCTGCTTTCCCATGACGTGGGAAGGTACCATCATGAACCAAAAGAACCATCGATTTTAGATTAGGTGTCCTCTGGATGTTATCGCTGTCAGAGTGGACTGTAGGGAGCCTGGAGCCCCCTAGGGGCTGCCAATAGTTTATCCATACCCAGAGAAGAAAGATGGCAACCTAGGGAAGGTGCCGGGCAGGACCACAGGCCAAGGCTAGCCTGCAAGCATTGCACCCTGGGTGTCAAGCCGGAAATTCCGTCCTTTCCCAGCAAATAGAATGGGGGTGCAGCTCAGAACAGTCAGAACAGAAATTAGCCTTCACCAGCTGCTCCTGCAATTCTATTTAATTTCAGCTAAAGGAACTCCTTACACTTAAAAACACTTGTCTTTCCAAATGATTCCCAGACTCTATTGTGAACTCAACATAGCCAGGTGAGAAGGGCCTTCCTTAGGATCTGTCACCCTCTCCAATCCCTGGCCTCATGCAGGGACATAGTCTCAGTTTGGGGCTGAGAGCTGAGAAAGCCAAAGCGCTCTATTAGCATAAGATTCTGTGACTCATTGACTCACAGATTGTAAATCAGACTAACATTGGATTTTAATTAATTATATTAATTTTAGGGGAAACAACAAAACTGAAAAGTCTGCAGTGCTTCATTTACTGAGAAACTCTGAAATGTCTTTTATTTTTAGCAAGAGCCATAAAAACATCTCATACTGAAATAATATAAAAATCAAGGAAGGGTTGTATTAGTCAGCGTGATCGCGCCCTTTAAAAGGCTTTGACATTTTCTTTATTTCTGTAAGTTTTTTTAGAAAGAGAAAGAGTACGTATGTGATATATTACATACGCATCCCATACATGCACACACTACACCAGGCCCTGCCTGTACCGCTATTCGTGACCGGCTGTGATTCAGGATAAGGAATCTACCTTAAGTCTTCTCAGAGGCAGATTAATTACTGAATTATCATGAAGAACCTGCAACTCACTAGCTTCATTTAAAAGCTCGCTCCATAGTTAAAAAGCATCCATGTTTGTTGTAAGCATACACATGAATTCACTTCGCATTTAGTATTCACTTGCATTTATTCGCTTATTAAGCTAACATATATTAATGCCCACTGTACACCTGGTACCAGTGCAGGTCCCAAGAGGGAAAAAGTCATCTGAGACTTAGTAGAGCACAAACTGTAAGGGCAGGGAAGCGGGGTTCAGCGTGATTAAGTGGCATGATAGAGCGAGGGGGACAAAGGGCTGCGGGACAAGGCAGGACACTGAGGAGAAGTGGGACTGCCTTCCCAGGGTGACAAGAAAGAAAGCCAGTGGTGGCAGCTGAGGACTTTTAGTGATGCCTTTGTAGGGGTCTGATGTTGGGGAATTCAGCAGTGAATCGGCGGCCGCTATGATAATAAGCGCTGGTAAGGGAAGGTACAGGTGCGCGGACAGTGTACTTCCCGAGGAGCTGAGCAATAGGCAGAAAGGAGGGAGTGGTTCCCCCAGGAAGTGGGCAGAGGTCGATGGTCAGCAGCAGGAGGAAGCAGGGAGCGAACATTGTGAGCAGAAGGGACGGGAATGCAAAGGGCTGCGGAGGGGGACCTGGGGGGTTTCTAGAAAACACAAAGAAGCATAATGAGCCTAGTGAGAATTCTGAGGCGGGTTGGACAGGTGGGAAGTGTGAGACCATATAGGATTTAGGCTTTCAGGTAAGTGCAACAGAAACATAATAGAGCGCGCATACACACACACACACACACACACACACACACACACACACACACACAATTTGGAGGAGGAGAATTCTATAATCAAAATTGTCTAGCACTATTCCTGAGGGCTATGACGTTTACTCTCCCTAGCTCTGTACCCATTTTAGGTCTTTCCACTTGAAGGAACTACCTGAAGGTGCAGTGTGAAACTTCTCCTTGATCACCAGGAATACATTCTGCCCTGGTAGCTGATTTCGACCGCAGGCCTATTTTTCGGATTTGTCCCCTTGTCTCCATGGCAACTTATAACTTCAGTTATGAAAAACTCTTATCTCAGGGATGGAGTAGCTCATTTATTTAATTACTCATTCAACACCTGTGTACTGAACACTCTTGTTACACGGAAACCCATTCCTCCCTGAGCCTATGGCATTGCAAAATATAAGGCCATGCATAAAAATTATAATAGGGAACATGATAGTGCTGGTCCTGCACAGTGCAGGAAAGCTGAGAAAAGAAAAAAAATAGCATTAAGATTATATTCATAAGATACTAACATCATCTACAGGCAAATTTCTAGAATTAATAAGGACTTTATCAACATCGTTGAAACTGTCACTCAGTTTTCTGTAACTATAACAAATACTTCTGATAATCAGCTTTATAATGAGAACAAGTTTCTTTTGGATCACAGTTTTGGAGATTTCAGTGCATGAGTCGCTGGCTCTGTTGCACTTAAGCTTGTGTCAAGGGAGCTCAGAGCAATGGAGATCCCACAGGAATGTGGTTCACCTCTGTGCTGAGATGAGCAAGAGGGAGAAATGGGGTGGGCACCCACTGTCCCCTTGGAGACAATCTCTGGAGATCTCCTACCAGGCCCCACCTTTAGCCAAATTGGGGGCCACACCTTTAACACATGGGCCTTTGGAGGATATTTAAGATCCAACAATAGCAGCTGTGATAGCAGTTTATAAAACTCAGCTTTACTCCCATAAATCAATAACAAAATACATTAAAACAGAAATCAACTAATATAACTTCTTTTTAAATAAGCGGGATCTTTACAGTCAACATTTATAAACTGTACTCAGCGATCTGAGGCATGGGGGAAATCCCAAGCCAGACTCAGGTTCTTCTACTGTACATCCACAACACAGGTCGCTTCCGTAACCCTAAATGCCTGAGGAGGTCTCCCCGCCAGCAAGTGTGCAGTGGATTCTGCAGCAGGCACTGGATGATTGCCCTCTAATCCAGTCAGTTTAGGCAGCAGCAATCTGAAGAAAGTTGAGAGCTCAGTCTCCAGGACTGCCTCCCTCTTCAGGGGCAAGGCCCAGAATGTTTTCCCTGTGTTTGCAGCAGAGCACCTATAAATCAGACTTTCGACAACCTCCACTCTCAGATCAATTTGCTTGAGTGTCTCACAGAACTTGTTATATTTGGGATGTGAAGTTCTTTCACTCAGGGCACAGAGGAGAGTGAGGTACAGGGAAGCTGTGTGAGGTCTCAGGTCCTCTTTAGGTCCATCACCCTACAAGAGAAGCTACACGTTCAGGTACCCAGCTCTTGGGACCTTATCCTTCAGGATTTGAAGGAGACTTCATTGCATAGGCACCACTGCCGATAGACTAGATGGGGGAACCTGGAGGGTTCTGTCTACTCAGCCTTCCTGGTCTCTGTGATGCACTTTACCTTAGGGCATAGACTAGAAATATCTCACCCCATAATAAGGAGAGTTCTGTGACCTACAGTCAGACAAAAGTAGGTTAGAGAATTTCTTCAAAGCCAACTCCAAGACAGAAAGGTGAAGGAAGACTTCAATTTTTACTTAAGGGCAGAGAAATCCAGTTTCCAGGAAGAAAATTGTGAATCAGGAACCATGGATCAAAACTAAAGTATCATCACAGGAAATATTAAAGAAAGCCTAAATAAATTAAAATGTGTACCATATTTATGGATGGGAAGACTCAATATTCGAAGGATGCTTATTTTTCCAAATTGATTTATAGATCTACATATCTTAACCCTCATCAAAATCTCAGCAAAATTTTACAGAAATTGATTATAATATTTATAAGTGAATATGAAGAGTATCTCAGACTATGTTGAAAGAAATAATCATGCAGGAGGGCTTTCTCTACCACCCACTAAGATTTAGCTTAAGTTCCTATAAATGTAGTATAGCGCTAGCTCAGAGACAGACAAATAGATCCACGGGCCAGAAGATAGAAAAACATATGGTAGAGTTCCATAGCAGGTCAGTGGGAAAACGAATGCCATTTCAATAATGAAGTCTTGGTTCATTAAAGGCCTCGATGTGAAAGGTAAATTTATAGGTTTTTACATAGTGACATAGAACATCTTCATATAAACTACATATACAATCTCTCCATGATATTCAATTATGAGCAATGTATAATTCTGACTAAGTAGAACTATGCTCATCAAAAGATACAATAAGTATGAAAGGTGAAACTAGAGGATGGGGTAAGTTATAACTGTGCTATGTCACAAATTGTGCAAACTGAGACTGTGTAAATACTACTCCAAATTGCAACAGGTACATTACAACTGAAAATATATGAAGCATTACTACAAATCAATAAAAAATCAAATCTGGTAGAAAAATGTACAAAACCTGTCAAATTACCTATGCAGAAATCTAAGCAGCCAATAAATATATGTAAAAGCACTTTACTAGTAATGAAGGAAATGCAAATTAAAACCACCAAGAGGTAATACTAGATTTTAGTTTTTATTTTTTGCAGAACTGGGGATTGAACTCAGGCCCTTACACTTGCCTGGCAAGTGCTTATTCTACTGAGATATCTCCATGGCCCCCCAAGAGGTAATGCTAGAGATAATACGAAGAAGTAACATCAAGATGCTACCATGGCATAGCACTGATGAGATCAGCAAAGAATTTAAGTTTGACAATACTATTTGCTGAAGACTAATGGTAAAGATGTGTAGTAAAGGGAACCCTCATACCTATATGGTGAGAAGATGTAAAATAGCATAAGTGCTGCAGAAAATAGTTGGGCATGATCCACCAGATTTTCAATGTACACAGCACATAACTCAGAACTGCTACCACCTATACCTCAAAGAAGAAATCTATGTCTATGTACATGAAGTCTACACATCAGACAGAATTGTTTATAATGACTCCAAGCTGGAACCAACTCAAATGTCCTACAAAGAATGGTTAAATACATGGGCAGTCTCATTTTATTATATAATTTTAAATACATCTGGTATTTTTCATTGATACATAGTAATTAATCATAGTTACGTATGGGGTACAGAGTGACTTTTCAGTGTGCCGTGTAATAAGCAGGCCAGGAGAGCTGGCCTGTCACCTCAGACATTTCTCATTTCTTTGAGGAAACATGCAAAGTCCTCTGTACTATTTATTTTGAGGTATTCAATTGCACCGCAGTTACCTTATCGCATTATAGAATATTAGAAGTGATTTCTCCTTTCTCGCTGTGTCCCCAGCCATCTTCTCTCCCCCTCCTCCACATCCTTCATAGGTCTGGTAGGTGCTTTTTTTATTCCCTACTTATATGAAATAAACTTTTTAGCTTCCGCATAATTTCATTTATTATCAGGTCCTCCAGTTTCATCCATGTTGTTGCAAAGGACAGAATGCGCACTTTTTGTGACTGAACAGTGTTTTTTTGCATGTATATAGCATGTTTCCTTGTATATGTTATATTTTCTTACAAAAGAAAACAACTGTAAATAATAAATGCAGCAATTTGGGATACAAATGACTTCAGAGCAGTGTTGAATAAGCGATATAAGACAGAATGTGTGCAATATGATTTCCATTCATATGAAATTTAAAAACAGATAAAGCCAAACCATATTGCTTATTAAGACATACTAAAGGCCAGACTTGCCAGGCAGTGTCAGGCCCGCCAGGCAGCGTCAGGCCCACCAGCGCCAGACTCGCCAGGTGAGGGTCCACAGGCCCACTGCCAGTACAGCTTACAGTCAACAGGCAGCACCACGCCTGCCAGAGCCAGACCTGCCAGGTAAGACTTTGAGCCCACTGCCAGCGCAGCCTACCAGCATCAGGCAGCATCAGGCCCGCCACGTGAGACATCCTCTGGCCCACTTTCACTGTAGCCTATCACCCAGTGCCAGACCCAACAGGTGAGTGAGACACCACTCCCCCATCCCCCCAGCCAACAAGCAGCTCAGCAGTTCCACAAGCCCAGTCTGAAGGAACAACCTGCGGGCACGCAGTCCTGCACCAAAGATCACAGTTACTCAGAATGATACAGACAAGGAGCAAAATGCAATCTCAGGTCCCAAGCCCACCTGAAACAAATACAGGAGCCACTACCATACAAGAAATTGGGAATCATACAGCCGAAATCTCTCAGTTGGTAGCATCTGAAGTAAACAAATAAATGCAGAAATGTATAGAGGAACTCAGATTGGAGGTAAGCTCTGAAGTTAAAAAAGAAATCTTTGAAGTATTAGAGACTGAAGTTAAAAAACAGCTGCAGAAAAGCATAGAGGGAATGAGATCAGAAATAATTTCTGAACTTGAAAAAGTCATTTCTAAATTAATAGTGACTAAAGTAGAACAACAGCAGAAAGGTAGAGAGGAAATGAGAACAGAAACAACCTTTAAAATACAAAAAGAAAGGATAACTATAATGAAAGACTTAAGTAATATTAAAAAGACATTGATAAAAAATTAGAGGAGAACAGAAAAATGATGGATTCCATGACTGAGCAATATAAGAAAGAAATAGATCACTGAAACAGTATCAAAGAGATATACAAGAAAATAAATTCTCAATCACAAGCTGGAAAAACCGTATGAACGAAAGTGAAGATAGACTCTCAGATCTTGAAGACACACTTGCAGCTAGTGAAAAGGTAAGAAAGGATCTCTTAAAAACAACCAGGATGCAGGAAAAAATAATTTAACACCTGCAAGATGATGCGAGAATGAACAATGTGAGATTAA
>PVKN010011530.1:0-21569 GCA_004027915.1 Capromys pilorides | reverse complement strand
ATAAATGATTTGATGAGTGAAGAAATGATAGACATATGCTTTCATGTAAACCATGGGAATATAAAATTTAAAAACCCATAAGAAAAGAGACACATTAACATATTTTGTGAAAAACTAACGGGTCAATTGGCTAGAAATGTATGGGTAGTAGATCTGAAGAAAAGAATTGCATTCTTGATTTCTCCTGATATTTAATACATTCATTTCTTTTTTTTTTCCTTTTCTTTTTGTATTTTAGGACAGGGTCTATAGGGTCTTATTATGTAGATTGGATTCGTAGTGATCCACCAGTGTTCAGCTTCCCAGAGAGCTGGGCTTTCAGGCGTGCACCACAATGCCCTCTCAGTCTCAGTCACTGTCTCAGCACATCCCAGGGTGTGGGGCGTTCATCCACTGAGCTATTTGGCTGGCCCTAACACGTTCATTTCAAACATCCATGAAATATTTACAAAACATAACAACGTAGTGGCTACAAGCACAATCACCTTTTCAATAGGTAGAAATAACAGATATGTTCTAAGGTCTAAATAAACAAGCAAACAAGGGGAAGGAAGGAAATTAAAAGAAAAAAAAATGAGAAAGGAGACTTTCCCAAGTACCAGGACAGTTTAAAAACAATTCTCCAAACAACTTTTGAGCTAAGGAGAAAATCACAACTGAAATTAAGGAGCACTCCCTGACAAAACATGTGAGAGGAGAACAATGGAAAACTTGCAGACTTTTTAGTGCAATGAATTTATTAGAAGACAGAAAAGACAAAATGAATGAACTCAGAACTCAATTCTCCAAGACAGAAATAAGATAAGAAAGTAAACCAAAAATCAGTAGGACAAAGAGTAATAAAATAGAAAACACATTTTAGATAAGAAAAATAGGATAGAGATGGTTTTTGGAAAGGTTAACAATATAGTAACCTCCAGTAAGAAAAAACAAAAAGATACCCAAAAAGGAATGACAAATGTATTGATTCTTTATAGCCCACTGAGGATTCATTCCTTTGTAACACAGTACAAGGCTAATGTCTGTAATTTTTATTGCATTAATTCTATTTAACTCTTCTAAAAAACTACTTTCCTTTTCTACTTGATCCACTAGTTTGATAAACATCTTAAAATTTTCCACCATGGTTGTGATCATTTTAAATCAACCTCTTGTATATCTGTCCATTTTGCTTCACATTATTTCTAAGCTATGATGTTAACTTTTTAAATATATATTACTACTACTACTATGCAGCTCAGTCTTGTAGTGATTCTCCTCTTTTCAGCTGCCCCAGGACTGGGGTTACAGGCATGTGCCACCACATTCAGACTCGGTGGCCGGTTCAGGATGCCCGATGCAGCATGTGGTGCTGGGGATTGAACCCTGGTCCCTGCACTTGCCTAAGCAGGCACTTAGTCCACTGGGCTATCTTGCTGGCTCTACCTACATATACATCAACACTATATCTGTTTGAAGTTTTCATTACCTGATGGTTTCCTGCTTTAGCTCAGTTAATGCTTACTACAAGATTCTCAGACTGACATTTGACTACCTTCTTAATTGCCTACCCCAAAGCTGTATAAAAGAAGGTGAATAACATTTTCCCAAAGCTTATTTAGACTCCAGCTAGAGCATCAAAGTACCATCTTACGGTACTTTTCTGATGAACCCTAGTGGGAAAGAATTCTTTGCAGAACCCAATTTTTATTCTCAGCATTAAAAAGTTCAGGAGGACACCAAGCAATATTTACAGTCACTGGGAGATTGGAAAGGAGAAAGAGATTAGAGAGACTGTCAGCAATCTTCATGTGCATGGCTTGGGGAGACACAGAAGTTGGGTTCTGGGAGGTCAAGTGAATGCTTAGGACAGCGGCTGGCTGAGGGCATCTTCAGGAGTCTCGCTACAGCAGCAGCCTGACAAGGAAAGGGGACCTCAGCAGCAGCAGATAGAACAACAGGAGTATCAGGTGCCAAGAGGTGAGCTGCAGAATAAGTCCCCAGTTTACCACGTGGGAACCGAGCCAGCATGAGAGGGTTGCATGACAGTAGGCTGAGATGGCAGAACATCACAGTACCAGGCAGGCACGAGGTTTAAACTCTGCCTCTTTGATCCTGCATCACCTGCCTTGATCCTAGTCTCCAGCAGCTGCTACAGAAATAAGTGTGGACTACTCCCATTTCCACTGTAGTCCCAAGGCCCGAGGCCAAGGACCATGCTGGGAGACTGAAGTTTTGATTCATAGGGTTGAATATGATCAAAAAGCTGCAGGATAGGATGGAGAGGGTGAGAGGAAAGTGGGCCCATGTTGTCTTGTCCCAGTGGGGTCACAGCAACCCATATGTCATGTTGACACAGGGCTCAGGATTCCAAGCACTTCACCCACTGCAGTTTCCTCTCAGGAAAGTTGTAAGATTCTTGGGGTCCATTATCAGCGAGCACCATTGTTTGATTTGTGGAAAGAAGTTAGACCAACCTGAGAATCCAATTCTGCACTTAGCTTGCCAAGGGGACCATTAGCCATATGAACCTGCTCTGCAGTTTGCTTATTTACCAATACCTCACAGAACAGCGAAGGGAACCACACAAAGAAACAGATATGGAAGGACATTAATAGGAAGCCAGCTTGAAACCTTCCATAACTTACATGGAAGGAGCAAAAAGATCTCAGGTGAAACACAGAACAAGTTTTATGCAGCATTTCCATATGCTAGATGAGGAAACTGTGGTTCTCAAAAGTCACCTGAGCAATACTGTGCAACAAGAAACCCTGCCTATGTGCACAAAGGTGGCTCTACCAGAGTCGGACTCTGCCCAACACACATCACCCCAGTGAGCCCAAGATGTCTCTGCTGTACACCAGCGCCATGTTTATTCGTTTGTTCAGTCAGTCAGTCAGTACTAAGGACTGAACTCAGGGCCTTTGTGCCTCGCCTGAGCTACATTTTAACCCTTTTAAATATAATTTTTAAAAATTGAGACAAGATCTCACTAACTTACCTAAATTGCCCAGGGTGGGCTCACACTTGCAATCCTCCTCCCTCAGCCTCCCGTGTAGTTGAGATTACAGGCACGAGCCACCAGACCTAGCTCTCAGCAATATTTAGTAGTGTTCTCTTTTACTCTAAACATGTCTTGGTTTGGCCAGGTGCAGAGACACATGCCTGTAATTCCAACAACTTGGGAGGCTGAGGTTGAACTGCAGTTTGAGGACACCTAGGCAACTCAGCAAGACCTTGTTACACAATAAAATTTCAAAAAGTAATTTTTAAAATGTATTTAGTACAGGGTCTACAGGGTCTCACTATGTAGACTGGACTCATAGTGATCCTTCCTGTTTTTCAGCCTCCCATGTGCTGGGATTACAGGTGCGCACCACCATACTCAGTCTCAGTTGCCATCTCAGCACACCCCCGGGGCAGGGCCCACCTGGCAAGAACCCCGGTCCTCACATTTGCCTAAGCAGGTGCTTTAAACCACTGAGCTATGAAAAGTAACTTTTGAAAAAGGGCTGGGATGTGCCAAACATGAGACCCTGGGTTCAATGCCACGTACAGAAAAAAAAAAAGTGTCCTACTTTTTATGATAAATTATCCAGCTACCCAGCATCCCGTTATTTCACAAAGAAAACTTACACCTCGTAAAAACATTTCCACTGAGGACGACAATACAACTTGGTGTTTCCCAATTCTGTCTCCAAAACAACGAAAATGGGACCCTCTCCAAACCCAAACCTGGTCAACCACAGCAGGGCTCCCAGCAATGGAACACTTTATCACATGTGCAGGAATTCTCTGAATTCTGCAGGGAATTAAATGCAATTCCGGCAGACTTGTCTGTGACACAGTCAAATTAATCATCCTGGGTAATACCCTTGTGTCACTCATCGCCGAGATGTTTAATAGAATCTTTCGGATTCATGTCTCGCAGCACATCAGGTCTGGAGTAGGGGAGCATTTCTGAGCATCAGTACAATTATACCTTCTGGTTGGTTGTCATTTTCCTGAGCTAAGAATGCTTCTTGACAAAATAAGTAAATAGAAGCCCATACCATGTAGAAATTGAACAGGAGCAGGGAAGCCATACTGTTAAAATGCACATGAGTTCTGGAGGAGATAAGGGAAGGGACGCAATATCTTTTAAGCCTTTATTTATAGGCAGAACCTCCAAGCAGGGCAATTGGGATAAAAGAGTGTATCCAATGTCTCCCATAGATGCTTCACTGCCATTCCACACCCTGACACCTTTACATGCGAGCAGACAGAGGCTTTGTAATTGGCCAGTGACAGGCAGTCACATTAGACATGAGCTCCATCTACAAAAACCATATCTGGGAACGTGACGACCCCTGTGTATTCTTGCTCAGGAAATTATTAGACTCATTCCAAGGTTCAGGCAGCTTCCAGGAAATTTATTTAGGAGGGGGGAAGAGCTAGAAAGAGAAAGGACTGGTGGGTGCCTTTGGGGGTTTCCTTGTTCTTTGGCAAGAAGCAGTCCCAGTAGAACTCAAGAGGCAAGGCTGGGGGTTGCCTTAAGCATTCACAGGAGACAAGGTGGCCAGAACCAGCACCTGGCATTCCACAGAGAAGGAAACTCATTTTTCCAGCAAGTGGCAGGGTTGTTTTTTAATGACACTTTTATAACTACATATCCAACTGCCTTTCTCACTTTCCCTGGGATGTTGTAGAGGAGAGTCCAGCAAACTTTTTCTACAAAGGCCCAAATAATAGTTTTAGCTTTGAGGGGGGGGTCACACTGTTTCTGTTACACTATGTGAGTCTGCTGTCATAGCATGAACATAGCCATAAAAGGACCCTGAACCTAATGAGCATGGGGTCTTCTCATAAAGTTTTATTCATAAAAACACATGGAAAGTCACATGTGGCCTCCAGGCCATGGTTGGCTGACCCCTAATGAACATTTGGTTGTTTTCTTCAGTTCTTCACTTGGTGAACACTGACGTGAATATCCTCACTCTTACACTTTGGCCTGAGAGTCTCTACAGGGACTATTCCTAGAGGAAATCATTATTAAGTTTTGAACACCTAGCCTAATCTAGAAAAGACTACCTCGCTTCCATTGGCATTTTTATGCTAATGAGATTGTCTACTTCCTCATGTCCTCCTGGACAATTTGTATTTCTCGTTCTGAAACCACTTCCTTTGTCATTGTTCTATCATCTTAGTAGATGAATTTGACAGAGTGCTTTGCTTATTATATGCCACATATTATTTTTATGTCCTCATTTGATCTTTTTATTTATTTATTTTTTGTCAAGCTAAGGGTTTTACCATTTAGGTTTTTTGTTTGTTTGTTTGTTTTTTAAAAAAACTCAATGTATCCAAGTTGCATGATTTCTGGCCATCATAGCTCACTCAGGAAATGGCTTGCACATGCTGGGATCACTAAGATACTTGGCCGCGGCTTTTCCCATACATGGGATTTGAACTCAGGACTGGCTGGATCTATAAACTGTGCTCTTCTCCCAACCCACAATGCTTCTGTAGAGTAGCTTGAAAGTAAGACCTCTGTTGGGTCTGAGATGTCCCGAGCTGCCAAGACTTCCTTTCAGTCATGGTGACTGGTGTCAGGTCACGTGCAGGCCAAGTGCCCTCTAGCGTGTCAGAACTGGGGACACCACCGAGGAGGTGGAGAGTCTCAGCTTATACACAATAACTCCTGATCCAGGCCTGAGTCACCCTGCTCAGGCCCCACATGCCCTGAGCTATTTTGAGCCATTCGGCTCCCCATCCTCAGTCTCTCCCTCATTCCACTCCAGCCATGTTCCTCAAACACACCAGACACACTCCCACCACAGGGCCTTTGCACTGCTCCTTCCTTCCAGTGGAATAGTTTTCCCCAGATCCCACTCCACCACCCCTTCAAATCTCTGCTGAATGTCACCTCCTCCCCAACCTCCTTGTTTGCAGAGATAGCCCCTGCAGGTATGCCCAGCCCATCCAGGCTCCCTTACCTGCGCCCCGTGGGACTCTTACTTGCTAACACGCAATACGCTTGACCTTTTAAACATATTAACTGCCTGTTCCCTTTACTAAAAGGTAAATTCCACCATTTGGTCATTGACAGTGCCTTGCCAGCGTGGGCCCTTAGTAAACAGTTGCTGAATAGGAGAATGCATGACAGAAAGAGGACAAGAGGTTTGACGCCCTTGTTTACAGTTCTCAGCACCCCCGCCATTGCCTGGCACACAGAGGCGCTCGGTGAATATGCTTCCAATGTAAGATGTGAAAATGGGCTGCAGTGGGGCACATCCAACTCAGCACCCACTTCCTGGCCAGTGCTAAGAAATCAGCAAAGATCTGAAGCTGCGTTCCCTGGAGAGCTGCTCTCGCATGCAATAATCCCAGCCTGTTCCCTGGGGGTCTCCTGTGCCCTGTCCTTATCTTAGAGCTCATCTTCCTGGGAAGACCCCTGCTGCCCCTGGCCAGCTGCACAGGTGGGTGTTGGCCAAGTTGCTGCGTCTTTCTGAGTTTGCTACCCCACCTGGAAAAAGAAGGAACTGGGCCAGGGAATTTTGCAACACAAATGTATTCTTGCCTCCCCACTGGTTTGCAGGTACAAAGGCAGACACTAGGCAGAGCTGCTCTTAGAAGCATTTCTAAACTGATGAGTAGGCTTTCCTATTGTTTCTGTGTTAAAATAGCTTCTGGAAAAGTCTCATTGACATGCAGCTTTTTCTCTTTTCCACTGCTACCTTTTAAGCCACAGTGGCAGTGTAACCTAAAAACACATCAAGCTGGCTGCCGGTGGACCCAGACGCTGAAATTCTCAGAGTGGCGGAAGCCCCAGTCTGGGCCACTGTCCTGCTCAGACCCTCCTGGGGCTGGCTGACTCCACAGCAGGGTCACGGAGCCTAGCTGGCCTTGAGGGCTCCTGACCCAGACTCTGCAACCTTGCCTGATGCCAGCCCCACACAAGCCCACCACTGCCCTACACAGTGTGCAACTGGAGGGACGCTGGCCCCTCTGCTCAGGCCACATATCCCCAAGGGACACTCGTCCGTAGGCCCTCTGTAATATCTTCCTATCTTGCCAGGCGGTGGCGCCAAGGATGGGGCCCCATACCCAAGGCTTGCTTTGAATAGAATGAGACAGGGCCTCCTCCTCCTGCAGCCCAGACTACGTGACTTAGGCATCGGGGGTGGGGTGCGTCACAGGCTCTCTTGTTCCCTGTAACACTTGGGGACAGCAGTGTACCCTGCATTGATGCATCCCAGTGTGTAATGTGCACACACGAGTCAGCTAAGCACTTGCTAAGACACAGAGCCTAGCTCAGGCATTTTGGGTAGGACTGGAGGCTGTGTTCCTGACATGCTCGGGGTGACACTGCAGGTCTACACCTTGGGCAGCTAGGTCTTAAGTGTCAGCAGCACTGACTCTGACCTTGACAGATGAAGGTTCAAATTCTGTTACATCTCTGCTTAGAGTCCTTGGCCTCCAAGAGGAGTGGATGTACATTATCCAAGGTCACCAGATAAACTAGAGTTATCTGGAGCCACACAGAATCTGAACTCAAGTTGTGACTTCCAGTCTAGAGTCCTCAGACTACTGCCGAGTCTCCCCCACCTCCAGCACTGTGTCTGGATGGATCTGTGGGAATGCACATGTGCATCCTACATGGGCCCACATGTGTGACTGTGTGTGTGACTGCAGACGCATGCAAATGAGTTGCGAACATGTCTAACATCAGCACATGTGCAGCAAGTGTGTGACAGCTGTCCCTCTCTTTCACCCTCCCTCGCCATGGCTCCTACCATGCGCCAGGTTCCTGCTCCCAAGAAACTCATAGCATAGCAGAGAGGCATTGAACCAATGCAAATAAAAACCCCATCTGTATGAGGCCCGTGGCCCCAATAAGCAGGTGTGATTAGTATCCCCACTTTCATGAGGCAACTAAGATGCTCTGGGTAAATAGCTTGTCCAGAGTCAGAGTCCCAGGGTAATGCTTACTGTGTGAAGAGGGGCACGTAAGTGAGCAAGATGTGCTCATACGCTTGTATTGTGCATGAATGCATCAGTGTGTGTATGTGTGTGTGTGTGCGCGTGTGTGTGTGTGCGCGTGCGCGCGCGTGTGCACACACACGCCTAAGGAAACTTTTCCATAGTCATATTCAAATATTCCACTAACAAGGTTTTCTTGTAAGCACAGCACAGTGTCACCAGTCACACATACACACACGTGTGTGTGTGCCTTGAGATATTTACCTTCCCATCACTTCCTAAAGTCCTGTCCACTAAGAAATGGAACCAAAGGCTGGAGCCTGCACAGCTGAGCAGATCTGGGGAGCCCGTACCACCTGATTCCCTGGGACAAGCCCCTGCCCAAGCAACGTCATGGCTCATCATCCATTATGAGGCTAAAGGAATCCTTACCATCCCAGGAAGTGAAACAAACTGTTCAGACTAAATTGTTTAGACTAGACTCAAAGCCTAATCTGTCTACATGCCCAGTGGGAACACATCACCCTGGTGACTTGATTAAGATACAGATGACCACACTGTCCTTGCCCCCTTTCTCATCATGGCCTGCTGTAAAAATGGAAACACCTGTGCAAAGAAGATATTTTGATTTTGCTTTTTCAGACAGGGTTTTGCTATGTAGTTGAGGCTGGCCTGGGCTTATTATGTAGCCCAGTCTAGTCTTGAACTCATGGTGCTCCTCCTGCCTCAGCCTCCAGAGTTCTCAGATTACAGGCGCACACCCTCTATGTTGGGCAGTTATTGATCATTTCTTTACCCTTCCTCAAAACAGAGGAGACCAGCAGAAAAGTGCATCGATGATAATCAAGGAGCTCAGTACATTTTCACCAAGCAAACACACCAGTGTAACCAGCTCAAAGAGTGAGAGGAAGCTGGCCAGCACTTCCAGAATTGCTCCGAGCCCCTCTGTACTACCCACTCCCCCACCAGGAGAGCCACGATTCAAACCACCAGCATCATGGGTTAGCTTTGCCTATTTATGTGCTTTGTACAAATGGTATCAGCCAGATGTTCTTTTTTTTTTTTTTTTTTTCAGGACCAGGGTTCGAACTCACAACCTTGCACTTGCCAGGCAGGCACTTGTGCCATGGAGCTATCTCCCGGTCCCCTTGACAGATGATCTGTGAGGCTGTCTGGCTTCTTCCATTCAACATAATGTTTGCAAGACTCATCTGGATTATTGCATATGGTTACCAATCTTTCCTTGCCACTGCTGTATTGTACTCTGCTGGGTAAAACTGTTCTGCATCATTTATTTAGTCTCCTCCTGAGGTCGATTTGGATTGGCTCCACTTTGGTGCTTTCATGGAAACTGCTGCCACCTCACTCCCAAGTCCTTGTTCCTCATGAGAGACTCAGGCTTGGAGAATGCAACAAATGGGCTGTCTGGACCACAGGAGGGTCTCCAGGTGGTAATGAGCTGTGAGTCAGGGAGCCTGGACAAAGCAGATGCGCAGATAGGAGAGGCCGCAGAGTGGGAGGGAGTGTTCTTCTTAGGCAGAACCAGCATGCTTTTGTTCTACTAGTTTTGTGATTTCATAGGAACCTTTCTTGGCATATCTTAAAGCAAGACAGTTCCAACAGCATCTTGTAGGGTTTGTATCTAGATATCTCCCCCAAAGCCACACATAATCCTAGGTGGGGCTGCCAAAATGCGATTAGATGCAGGGGGAGGGGCGATGGTATCAGTATGCAGGGCCTGAGTGGAAGATGAGGTTCGCTCGCTGGGCTGTGATGTGGTTGATCTCCCTTCCTAGCTCCTCCTCTGGCGTCTCTGCTCACAGGTGGCCATGCCGCCAGCAGCTGGCTCTCCTCCACCCAGACCGTCCCACCAGGACTTCCTTATGGGAAGCTGGTCCACTAGGGACTAAAACTGTAAGCCTCTCCTTCTTTAAGCTGTGTGTCTTTGTCGCTGTGTCCCAGTGACAAAAAAAGTAACCACAGCAGCCTCTTTTCCACTTCATCCCTAAGCACAAGCTGAATCTATCAGCTACGAGAAGCAAGGGGCTTCCCTCTGCTCAGTTTTCTGATGCTGCCTCTGATGCCCAAGCCCACTATATCCTGGTGGGTGATTTCAGTTTTTCCATCTGTATACTGTATACAAGGTGGGTACTTCAATAGTACCTCATACTAATGACCACTTGCCACACCTCTAGCACTGGAATAAGGACTTCAGGTATAAACGCATCTGTCTACTCTGCCCTGTCCTCCTCTGAGGGACTTCTACCAATGATGCTGAGCCCCGGAAAAAGTTGGTTCACTTATCCAAGCTCCCCCAGCCATGAAGTGTCGAGACCAGAAATTGTGTTTAAATAAATTCTCCTATTATTGGCCTCATAACCCATTCAACCAATGGCTTTTCTTTACTGTTGACCCAGTGGGCTGGAAACTTGTTCTTAGGACCCCTTCTACCAGAGGGGACTAAAAACATTGGCCCTCAGGCCAGAGGGGAAGGTCCACCTCTGGCCTTTGGGACAGAATGCTGTTCTTCTAAGCAATCCCTGGGCTGCCAGATATAACCTAGAAAGTCTCTCCAATGTACCGAGCAGGGCTAACTCGTTGATGAAATAAATAAATAAATAAATAAATAAACAAACAAACAAACAAACAAACCAGGGTCCAGAGAGGGCACAGGATCAGTCCACAGGCACACAGGGAGAGTGGCTGAGGGGCATACCTAGGCTCCTGATCCTCCAGAAATTAAGGACCTGGTGCCATTCTGAAAAGTCCCCATGTCTGGTCTCATTTTTAATTTTTGGTCATGGGATGAGCTCACATGTAGCAAGAGACAGATTGATACAACCCGGGGTTGACCCTCGCTAGCAAAGAGCTGCGCCCTATAACAGATACTAATTTCAAGGTGACTGGGAGAGGGGGAGGGGAGCTTCTAAAGGAAAATTGAAATCGAGTGTCTAACCCACGGCGGCCCCTCCCCACCCCACACATCCCCCACCTTCTTCATTGTTTCCATCCCATTGAGAGAGAGTGAACATTTCCTGGGATTCAATTTCTCTCATAATAGTTGGAAGGAAACAAAACTATATGCTGTAAACATCCAGCGCATTGTATGAAGAATGTATTTATGACCGGGGAAGCACTGTAAATGCAGAGTGAGGTTCTCCCCGCAATCCATCCCGTGCCTTCCTGCCTATACCCTGCAATATTCAAACCTCTCACAAGCAGAAACCCAGAGCTTTACAATAAGTATTTTTAGTCCCTGAGATGCAAAATTAAGACAGGGAGATGTAAGTACCGACTCCTTCACAGCAGTTCTCTGTCAACGAGAACAAGAGAGACAAATGCATTTTTTCCGAGCATGTGTTTAGGGTGGATGGGGACAGCTTATTAGTTCAGTGTGACATCTCTTCAATTCTCTCCATATCCATTTGATGGGGCTTTCCCCCTCCTTGCATTTTATTCTCCAGCTGTGAAATGATATTACATTTCATCTGATTTGAACAAAATCTATGGCCTCCAAGCAGTTTCCTTTAAGGCCCTGTATATTTATTCAGAATTCATGAATCATGTTCCGATAACACAACCATAATTATTTTTAAAGTGTGATGTTTGTGACTTTAATAGGAAATGCTTGCAAAAGGCCTTTTCTCTTTGATTGTTTGTAATCTTAGCAGTAATCGCTGCCATTGCCTTCATGCACCGCAGCGGGCAAAACACAATTTCATTTTAATATGAATCTCAAGCTCTTCACCCAGGTTTTAATTAAAGCAATAAAAGCCATGTCATCTTTGCCCTTTACAATGTACACAGACTCAGAGGCCAGAGTTACTAAGCCCAGCATCTTAGATTTCACCAGCAGCAGAAGGACCTGCTGCCTCCCAATCCATCTGCTGGGGAGTAGTTTTGTTTCCGGAAGCTTCAACCAGCTCTGTCTTTCGGAGCTGCAGTTTCCTCATCTGTACAACGAGACGGCAGCAGAACCCGATGAGTCAGTCTGAGTGGCAAGTGAGACCAACCATGTAAAACCTCGGGCCACTGTGCCTGAGCCCCAGAAGCGCACAGCAAATGTTAATTATTGCCAACCTGGGAAAACCCCAACGGATCGTCTTTTCTGACTACTGACAAAGGGAAACTGAGGTTCAGCAAAACAGAAGCAAAAGAAACAGAACGGGAGAAATCTTGGACTCAACGTCTGCCCCTGCCCCAGTACACATTCTGGATACCCAACATTGCCTTTCCCTGGACAGAGGCCTCCAGTTCAAGGCCACAGTGCTGACCATATCCATCTCCTGGCCTCTCCTGGTCTACCTGCCACTATGCCTGACCTTAGTGGTAAGAGAGATGACCAGGCATCCTCAGGGACACACAAGGGAAGGCTGCTGCAGACGTGGTGGCAGTGGTGATCTAGGCCACCTGCATGAGTCCACTGTGGGGTTCAAAGTCCTGGCACATGTCTTGTGTGCAGCATGTCTCTGCTTCGAGTATCTTTTGGAGAGGGAGCATCAGCTTTTATGGCACTAGAACTGCAGCCCAGCGTTGTTCTGGAGAGCATCCATCCATGCATACTGAAGGAGTGGGGGACGCAGGGAGCGCTCATATTTGTTGATGTTCACCATACTCCAGAGAACTCTCCAAGGAGCCCCCCAACTGTAACCCTTCTAGCCTTTCTCTTGTAGTTCCTGAGACTACTCTCACTCTTGATCTGGGAAGAGCAAGTCTCCCACTTCCCAACTGTGTCTTAGAGCATGCCTTCTGATATACCCTCTTGGGGTCCTCCTCCCTCTCCCTCCCTGTCCAGGCTCTATGCCCCTATTAGCACCCAGACCCATCTCCCATGCAGCCCCACTGTGGCTCCTATGGGCTCAGCCTTCAGCCTCATGCTTCGGCTTCTGGTCCACCCACTCCAGCCTCTCCCAGGTCCTTCGGCTCAGCCATCATGTGGATGCTGCAGGGTCTGCCCCTCGCCATCCAGGAGCTTCTTCTGTTTGCTGCCTCAGCTACCTGAGCACACCTGAGAGCCTGTCAGTGGGCACAGCTGCTACCTTTAAAATAGCCTGCCCTTGACTCAGGTGTTTTCCCCACCAGCTTCTCCCCCAGCTGCTGTAGGGGACTCTCCCAGCCCTGGCCCTGCCCCCGGCTTTGCTCAGCATCTAGCCTAGATTCCTCATCCTTCACATTGGTCTCTCTTTTGGGCAAAAAAAAAAAAAAAGCCTGAGTGTCTTTCTGCTACTCCTGCCTGGCAACTCCACTGTCCTAGGTTCACCCACAGCATCTGTGCCCTCTCCTCAGACCCATGGGACCCATAACACATCCCCCACACATCCGAACTACTTCCTGAGCATACTTTACATTTTATGTCCCTCATTCTCTCAGAGGTATGTGACCTGAGTGACCCTTTTTTCCATGTTTAGACTTTATTTAACTTTCTGAAGTCATAATAAATTCCATGGTTTAAAGCACTCTTTCTATGATTTGGGTCCTGTTCATCCCTCAAGGGCCCATGTGCTGAGGCCTTGATTGACCTCCTGGGATAGCATGATGGTGGAACCTTTAGAAGGTGGTTCTAGAAGAAGGAAGAAAGGACAGGGGGTGGGAATGGGGGGACCGCCCTAGAAGGGCATATTGGGATGTGGGCCCCATCCTCTTTCTGTTTGCTTTCCAGATGCTATGAAGTGAACAGGCCTCTTCTGCCACATGGTTCTATCATGATGGACTATGCCACCACAGATCCAGAGCGAGATGGCCAAGTGACCACAGACTGAAATGTTCAGAGCCACATGCCAAAATAAGCTTTTCCTTTTTTGAAGTTGATTAGCTCAGGTATTTCATCAGTCAGGGAAAACTGACTAACTACACTGTTCAATGGTGAGGCAATGAAATGTCTCTTTTCTACCCTTTTCCAGTTTCTGTAACACACACACACACACACACACACACACACACACACACACACGACGCACAAGAGCATCGTTACTAGCTTCCACTTATCCTTTCAGGTCCATTAACCAAATTTAAGGAGATGGAAAGTCTTACAACAACCATTTCTGTATAAACAGTGACACACTAAACTTGCTGATTCATACTTCCTTCCCCAAGTCAGACACTATATCTCAAGAAGCTTGGTTCCCTCATTTTACTAGGACTCCATGGTAGCCTACTTGATAGGTGGACTTTATTTAACTGCTCTCCCACTGCTGGACATGTGGGCTGTTTCCAATGTAGTGTCCCTGTAAATAATTCCAAAATGAATAATCTTGAATGTGTCCCTTTTCATGTGTGCACCTATTTCCAGAGGATATATTTCCAAAAGGAGAGTGGCTGACTTAATGGCCCAAGCACCTGTAACCTCAGCAGATGCTTCTAATTTGCCCTCCTTGGTTGTTACACAATTTATCTTCCCCACAAAAAATGACACAATCTGTTTTCCCACAAGAACTCTGCGATAGCATGCTATCAAACCTCTGGAGTTTCTCAATCTGATAAGCAAAAATGGTAACTTAAAATTATTTATCATATGAGCCATCCTTAGCATCTATTGGGATATTTGAAGTCCATCTGTCCTTCCTTTTCTGTAAATTTCACTCATATTTCCTTCCCTCTTTTCTACCAGGTTTTTGAATTGATTTCTAGTAACTGTGTATTAAAAAAGTCAGTCCTTCTACTATGTTGGGAGTAGAAAATATTATCGCCAATATTCTTTTTTTTTTTTTAACTTGTGCCATTTTGGATACACAAAAGTTGCTTTATGTTAGTTTATAGTCTAGTTTTTAAGCCTCATCTCAGGCTTTGTGCCATGAAATGTCTTCCTGGTACTGCATTAAAGGCTGTTTTGCTGGTTTCCTTGAGTATATTTAAATCCTTGATCTCTGCAAGAAAAATCCCGACTATGGCTCTATCATTTTTGCCCAGGCCCCACTCTTTTCTTGAAACACTCTGCCCTTGGTCTTTAAGACTACATGTTCTCCTACTGCTCAAACTATGTCAGCCCCCTTCCCTCTATGTTCCCTTCATTTACTTTTTTTTTTTTTTCTCATTTATTTGGTACTTGGGAATCGAACTCAGAACCCTTGGGCTTGCCAGGCAGACGCCATGTTGCTGAGCTATACCCCAGGCCTACTTTGCCTTCAGATGTCAGAGCTCAGCACGTGCGCCTCACTGACGCTTCACCCTTCCTACACTTCCAGATGTCTCTGTAAGTCCTGCCTACACCCAGGGTTGTGAGCTGAGGCCTTCCGATTTACTGCTCCCACGCACTCCCCACTTGGACAGCCATCCACCCAGCTGGACATCTTCATTTAAATAAGGATCTCAAGTGTCGCATGTCCAAATCTGACCTCACTGAGCCTGCACTGCCCTAGACCTTCCCCCACTTTGGCCCTGGTCCCACCATGCTAGCAGCCTGTGAGTCATCCCTGACTCCTCATTGCTCTCTTCCTCCGCATCCATTGCTGCCAACATTTACTAATTTTATTTCCAAAACACTTCAGATCATCTCTCTCTCCATCCCCGCCTCTGCCAAAATCTAGGACAGTAAGGTCCTTCACTCAGCCTAGTCCCACACCCTCCCAATTAGTACTCCAGGGCCTGGTTTTTCCTGGTCTCCCTGGAAAAAACATGTGCTACTAGGAGCTTTTAAAACTGTGAATTTGACCATATCATTCAATCTCAATCTCCTCCCTATTTTCGCTTTCATATATACACAGGTACACTTGAGCATGCGCACACACACACACACACACACACACACACATTTTCTTTCAATAATCCTTAAGAAAAACTCTAAGATCTTTTGCAGAAATTGTATTTTGAGCCATGAGAACAGAAAACTTCTCAAAGCCAGGAAGACATAATGAGAACCTGACATTAGCAGTGCCCCTATAGGAACAAACAGGCATTTGGGGGGTGAAAATGGCTAGGGGAATTCCCACCAGAAGAAAGGGTCTATAAAGACACAAAGGTGATCAGGAACTTATCTTGTATGACCAAAGCATTATTTATAGTAGCAAAAACAATAAAAATAAGTCACAGCTAGTTTTTCTCAACACCGGTGCTTTGCATACTCTCTTAGTTTAGATTCCCTTGAAGTAGAACCTGAGTGGGGGGATTCCTATGAAGGTGACAGTGCAGGACTCTCTGGAGAGGGGACAGTGCAGGGCAGATCTGAGTGAGAGGGGTACAAGGATATGCTCTCAGCTGGAGCTCCTGGGGAGCTCCCAGGTCACCCTTTGAGAAATGAGGTTGGCTTTCAGGCCCCTACCCACACCTCCTTCTGGCTCATCATTCCCATTTCCTAGAGACCAACTTCCCAGAGAAGGGGCGCCTCTGAGTGATTAGCAGCCAACACAGATGTGGACATAGGTACGCTGGCTATCAGAGAGGAGCTAGGAAGGCACCAACAGAATTCATAACCTACACCTCGTATTCTGTTCCCACTATCCCAGGAGGTAAGCTCAGTACGAAGTAGATATTACCTGCCTATGGGCATAGAGCTCATGCGAGGGCAAAAACAGCTGGAACTCAAATCCAGGTCTGTGGAGGCCCAAGCCTTTTCTCTTTTCTCTGGACCTCTTCCCAAGAAGAGTCCTGTTCTTCTTCCTTCACCTCTGAAGCAGGAACTACCAATCCCTGTACCTCCTGGACACAGCCTGCTTTCAGCAGTGGAAGAGCTGGTCTTTGCAGCAGCTACCCCACGGTGGCCAATGGGGCTGCAGCCCTGCTTGAGAACTGTATCTTATTCTCAGGCCACCCAGGCAAGTCTGGCACAAAAGAAATGAAAGGTCTGCAGAAGGTGGAGTGATTTATTCACAAGAGCTAAGGCAGCTATGCAGGAATTTTGTGGAGACTCGCAAAAACCAAAGAATGGAGGACACATTTGTGAAAACAACTTCAAACCCACAAGAAACTGGTTTGAAAAATCTTAAAAAAGGATGCAGTTAACTGATATACACCCTCGATCTAGGCCACAGTTTCTAAATACAGACGGTGTTTCAGGGGAAGTGTTACACTAAAAAGCAGGCTTGTCACACGTTAAAATTGGACACTTGAGAAGCAAATGCTTTCCAGAAATGGCTTCCTACTCCTATCTAGACCTTGGACATTATAGATGCCCAATACACACACTTGCTGGATGGGTACAATTGGTATTTAACTGTATTTATAAAATACATTTTATGACACTTAGAATGCTTAGCTTCTGAATACACTGTTGGCTATGAGCCCTTCAATTTGGTCACACCTTTGTGTTAGTCCTTCAGCAACTGGGACAATATAATTCCTGAAGAGGATGAGGAAGCACACCATGAAACTATCCCCCTTTGTGGGAGCTCAGGTTCATACTCCAAGAACTTCTGCCATCAAAGACCAGAGGCCAGTAAAGTTCCACTGAGCTTCAAAGAGCTGAGGGCTCTGGGTGAGTCTGAGATATTCTTCAGCAAAACCAACACTAACTACATCCTGTGTTTCCCCCATGAGGTGGTTTGTGAAAAGCCCACAATGCTTTGCTGTCCTTCCTGCCAGAAGGTAGAATCTATTTCCCCCTTATTCCTTGAATTTAGATTGGCTTGTGTCTGGCTTTGACCAATAGAAAGAGCCAGAAGTAGAGATGCCCTGGTTCTAAGTCTAGGCCTCAAGAGGTCTCATGGCTTCTGCCCTTGCTGCCTTGGGAATGCTCATCTCACCTTGTCAACAGCCTCGTGTTGCCCTGTGGAGAAGGACAGCCATAGGCCAACCAGTCCATGGCTGCCCTGGAACTTATTGCTGCCACTCAAGTGATTCTAGGCAAGACCAGAAGAACCACTGAGTTCTGGCGACAAACCCCCAAGCAATGCCATTTGTTAAGTCATTGTGTTTGGAGGCGTTTTTCATGCAGCAAAACAGATACATTGTAAGAAGTCAGGATTGTTTCTGACTTAAATTTGTACACATTAAGGTTGTTTCATGTTCCTGGGTACATTTAGTTAATCTCAAGAGAATCCTGGTGTCTTTCTCAGAAAGTTTAAGCTAGGGAAATCCTTTGGCGGAACTCTTTGGAAGTCCAACTCCTTGCTCCACTGGTAGCAAAAGTAGGGTTCAGAAAAAGAAGGGGCCACATCCACTCATACAAATATTTCCCAGTGCCTTCGGTGTGCTAAGGTGCATGACAGTGAGTAAGACAGAGCAGACTGTCACTCCACGAGGCCACAGTGCAGTATGGAAACCAGATGTTACTCAAGTCATCACACAGATACGTAGGGCACTCCAGACAGTGACAATCACTACGAATTAAAATGACCCCATGCCACAAGAGTCACGGGGAGGGACCTATCTGGATGTGGAGGTCATGAAGAGTCCTCCAAGGAGGTGGCATTTTAGGCTGAAGCAAGTGAGTGGCAGCCCTGGGATGGGACAACAAGGTGAGCATGGCTTGTCACGTGGGACAAGTCAATTAATCTCTCGAACCTCCGTTGCCTCACTTTAGCAGGGACGTGGTGGTAAGGTCTACGCATCTGCTGTGAAGATCCACTAAAACAAATACCAAAAAGGGCTTTGAGAGCCACAAAGACAGGGGCAGAGAGCCGAGGGGGCTGCTATTAAGGGGCTGGGGAAAGCGAGGACATGTATTTGCTCTAAGACTCTTCTCAATCACTGTGTTCCCCTACCCAAATTTAGAGCAGACACAGCCCTAAGTCCATCTTTCCTGTCTCAGTAGAAGGACTGTGCCAGCATTTTCCACCAAGTTGGGCCTGTTATGGTTAATATCTAGATGTCTCCCAAGAGCCTCATGTATTCATAGGTAGGGACTTTTTTGGGGGGGTAGGGAGTGACTGGATTATGGGGGCTAACAGCTAACTTGCTGTTAGGAGGTGGGGTCTATTGGAAGACGTAGGTCATTGGGGTATAACTAGTAGGGTTTATAGGCCCCCATGCACTTTCTGCTTCCTATTGGCCATGCCACCCTGCCTTAGAGCCTACCAACTAGGGGCTGAAATGCAAACTAAACTAAGCCCCTCCTCCTGTAAGCTGTGGGTGTCAGCTATTTTACCCCAGTGATGAAGAAAGTGCTAAGACAGAGCCAGAACCGATTTTACCACAGGAAGGTTCTGGAAGCAAGGGCTCAAGGCAGTACCCAATGCGGCTGCATTAGACAAGACTAAGATGAGATGTTCGGAGGCGAGCTCTGGTCCTTTGAGATGAGCATATGTCTAAGCTAATTACAGACAATTACATGACATCAGTGAATGCTTCCAGGGCCTGAGGTCTTGTCCAATAGTCTTGCAGGCTGGCATATATCAAAGCAATGAAAAGGCAGCTCTGCAGTGGCAGCATGAACTTCCATGGGGACAGGCCAGAGAAGGGACATGGTGTTGTGGCTCCAGCACAAGCGCCCTTGACATGACAGGGAAGTGGGTGAAGTGCTTCGGAGCTGTCCATGTGGGACCACAGCACGCTTCCCATCGGCACTGCACTCTAAGGGTCACAGACTCACATCTTACTTGTCTGTGACCCCGTCAGACCTGTCACAGAGTAAGGCACATAAATGTCTGTGAATGAGTAGGTTTCTGTTTCCTCATCTGGAAAAAAGGGCTCACCCTACCGGCCAAGGAGCCACCCAACTTGGGTTGCCACAGCAACAGGGAGCAGAGGTTGGCTTGGACCAGACTTGCCCTCCAGCTCCCAGAGCTTCTCGGCAGCTATGAACCTCTTCAGCCCCCGTTCAGCACCTTGAGCTGGGGCAGCTTCATGGGCTCCAGTGCCTCAGGAAACCACACTTGGTGATGCCACAGCCCATGGTGAGGATGCTCCCCAGCATCCTGGGTGATGATGCTCCCTGATGGAAGAAGCTTAATGTTCAGCTCTCAGTGAAAAATTTTATTCTAGCTGGTACCTGTGAACCCCACCAATGGAGTTGGGCCAGCCTTGCCCAGGAAGTGCTGGGTCCCCTTTGTCACCAGGAACAACCTCACAGGAAGCCTCTGCTCTCTTCTCTTTGGGCCCTGTCCACAAGCCTCCCCAATGGCCTCAGACAACTACCTCCACGTGAGGGGGAGATGCTGCATGGGTGTGTGTGACTGACCAGAGAACATGTCCCCAAGGGTGCTGCACCAGAGGCAGGCAGCAGCAGAGCACAGGACATAGCTACTCACAGGTGCTGGAATTATCCCTGAGCAAGGGCAACATGAAAAACACTGTCTGCATCTCATCGGGTTCTCAATGATGTGCATTTGGAGCCAACAGCAGCCAGGTAGATGAATTCTAGGAAACGCTGTAGTCCCAGTTTCACAGTCTCTTTTAAGGACCCAACTAATGAACACCCAGAAGAGGAAAGTTGTGGGCTCTGCCCCCCAACTCCACACCCCTCCTTCCTCTACCCAGCAACTCAGCAGCAGCCAACTGGTCGCTCAGACCGCGGCTCAGGGAGGAGGAGCACCCACCTGGCCAGTTGACAGGAGCTCTGGGTTTCCATCACTCATCCCCACGTAGGCACTGTCACCATCAAACTAGAACAGAGAGAGAGAAGCAGCTCTGATTAACACGTTCTCAGGGAAGCACCGTGAGAAGCAGCCAGAGGTCAGGAGACTGTGCGCTGCGGGGATGGACCTGGGGGCTTGCGGAAGTAAAACCTGCAGCCCAGGATGCTCCCTGGCTGGAAAGCACAGCCCCTGTCCTGGGGTCCCTGAGAACCCCAGGATGAATCCCATGTAGGATGGAGACGGGAAACCCTTTTGGCTCTCTCCACACCTTGTCCACAGATGCAGCAGGCTGTCTTTCTGGGCACTGAGCACCCCATCTTTGGAAGCACACAGAGACCTCTCTTAGCCAGAGCAATGCCAAGCAGTCTGCTAGAGCTGGATCCTGTGTGGACCGCCTTTGTCAAAATACTTGGGTAACGTCAGCCTGCCCTACATATGCCCCAGTTCTTTTCCCTCAGTGAGGACAATGGTAGAAACCATGCAGAGAAACTACAGTTCTGTGTTCAAGAGGTTGCCAAGCCTGAATTCAGGAAGAGTTTCCCACAGCAGGGAGCAGTTACAGTGAGAGACACAGTGCTCTCAGGTCCCGGCTCCCTCTCACTCTGATGTGTGATGCTGAGTGGATGTCTGAATTTCTCAGGCTTCTCATGGGACCCTTCCTCAGAGGATGTTGCCATCTAGAGCATCTTACGCACATGTCATTATGGACTGCAATTCATTCAATTCCAGGTGGCTCCCCGCCTTGAGCTAGGTGTCTGAGACACAGATCCCAGAAGCAGAGCCGGAGACAATGGCTTGATGCATTTGATTTTTGAGGACATGCTCCTCAGGCATAACTTATAAAGTGCAGAGGGGAGCAGGACCCAGCAATAGCTGAAGCTAAGCAAGGAGGTGGCCTCAGCTGGAAACTCACTTCAGCCTGATCCGAGGTATACTCTGAGCACCAGAGTATGAACTGTATTACACAGTAAGCACCACCATGGGGGAAGGGGTGGCCTTCTGTGGTCCATGTAAATCAGTCACTGGGTGTAGGCTGCCCTTAGGAGACACCGGGAGGCAAACCCTTCAGTGCAAGGGGGCCTGACCTTCACCAGGGACAGTTATTCAGAGGACCATACCTGCTGTGAGCCTTCTGCAGCCAGTGCCACACAGGTGGGGGCAACTTGGCATTTTGTTTTAATT
>PVKN010011529.1:10182-21664 GCA_004027915.1 Capromys pilorides | reverse complement strand
TATATTATATCGTTCCATTTTTCTTATTTTGAGTTCTCACACTAGAGAGACTATGTGATATTTACACATGTAGGTCTGGTTTATTTCATTTATGAGTATATGTTGAAGATACATTCATTTATATATGAAGTCTTCTAGTTTATCATTCTTTACAGCTGAGTAATATTCCATTTTATGAAAATACCACATTTTTATCAACCATTCTTCAGAGGATGGGCATTTTGGTTGTTTCAAAGATTTGGCTGTCAGAAATTGTGCTGCTATGAACATAGGTGCAATAACATCACTATGGTATGATGTTTTCAGGACTTCTGGGAAAATTCTCAGTAGGGGGATAGTTGGATTGAATAGGATTTCCAGTTCTAGTTTTTTAAGGAGTCTCCACACTGCTTTCCATAATGGTCGCACCAGTCTGCATTCCCACCAGCAGTGGAGAAGTGTTTCTTTTTCCCCACAGCCTCTCCAACATTTGTTGATGGTTGATTTCTTTATAATAGACATTCTTTCTGGAGTTAGATGGTATCTAAGTGTTGTTTTCATTTGCATTTCATGAGTGGCTAGCGATGTGGAGCATTTCTTCATGTATTTATAGGCTTGTTGCATTTCTTTCTCTGAGAAGTGTGTGTTCACCTCAGATGCCCATTTCTGGATTGGGTCTTTGAATTTAGGGATTCTATTGTTTTTTAGTTCTTTATAAATTCTAGACAGAAGACCTTTGTCTGAATACTTATTAGTTAACATTTTTTCAACATTTGTTGGTTGTCTTTTCACTCTGTTGGTAATTTCTTTTGATGTGCAAAAACTGCTCAGCAGGAGGAGGTCCCAGTTTTTGATTCTTTCAAGTGTTAAATGTGCATTTTGATTCTTGTCTATGAGCTCTTTGCCTACCCTGATGTCTTCAAGATTTCCTCCCACATTCTTTTCCAGGAGTTTTAGTATCTCTCTTTTAATGTTTAGATATTTAATCCATTTGACTTTAGTGCATGGTGATAGACCTTGGTCAAACTTTAGTTTTCAGCATGTAGAGAGCCAGTTTTTCCAGCACCATTTGTTAAAGAGGCTATCTTTCTTCCAGTAAATATGTTTGGCTGCTTTGTCAAAAATGAGGTCACGGAGTGTGTTTGTACTTGCTTCTGCATCTTCTAATCTATTCTACTGATCCTCAGGTCTACTTTTTGCCAATACTATGTTGTTTTTATCATGGTAGCTTTGTAGTATAACTTTAGGTCAGGAATTGTAATGCCTCCTGCCTTATCTTTGTTGCCCAGGATTGTCTTTGCAATTCTAGCTCTTTTCTGGTTCCAAATAAAATTTAGGAATGATTTCTCTAAGTCTGTGAGGCATGTTGATGGTATTTTGATAAGGATTGCATTAAATCTGTATAACAATTTAGGGAGTATGGTCATCTTCACAATGTTGGTTCTTCTTATCCAGGAGCAGGGAATATCTTTCCATTTTCTGAAATCCTCTAGGATCACCTTTTTTCAGGGTATTGTAGTTTTCATTGAGTAGATGTTTTACTTCTTTATTTAGGTTAATTCCTGAGCATTTCATTTTCTTTGGTGCTATTTTAAATGATATTGTTTCTCTAATTTCTCTCTCAGTGTGTTTGTTATCTGTGTAGAGGAATGCTATTGACTTTTGTGTGTTGATTTTGTATCCTGCTATGCTACTGAATTTGCATATTAATTCTAGTAGCTTCTTGGTGGAGTTTTTGGGTCTTCCAAGTAGATTATCAAATATCTGCAAATAATTATAGCTTAACTTCCTCTTTTCCTATTTTTATTTCTCTGTCTTGTCTAATGGCTGTAGCTAATGATTCCAAAACTATACTGAATAGGAGTGGTGATAGAGGACATCCCTGTCTTGTACCAGATCTGAGAGAAAAAACCTTCAATTTTTCCCACTTAGAATTATGTTAGCTGGGGGCCGGCGAGATGGTTCAGTGGTCTAAAACGCCTGCTTGGAGGGCTCAGGCGACTGCGGGGACTGCAGTTCGATCCCCGGCACCACATGCTGCGCCAGCGCCACCACCAGGGCAGGCTGAGCCAGCCACAAAATGAATAAATAAACAAACAAACACAACAAGCAAACAAATAAATAAATAAATAAAATTAAAAAAAAAAAAAAGAATTATGTTAGCTGTTGGATTGTCATAGGTGGCTTTTATCAGATTAAGGTAGAGGCCCTCTATTTCAATTTTCTGTAGTACTTTGAACACGAATGAGTGCTGGACTTTGTCAAAAGCCTTTTCTGCATCAATTGAGTTGACTATGTGATTTTTAGCCTTGGTTCTATTGATATAGTGTATTATACTTATAGATTTGCATATATTGAACCATCCTTGCAACCCTTGGATGAATCCTACCTGGTCATGGTGTATAATCTTCTTGATGATTTGTTGTATTCTAGTTGCAAGGATTTTATTGAGGATTTTTGCATCTGTGTTCACGAGAAAATTTGGCCTGTAGTTCTCTTTTTTAGTTGCAGCTCTCTCTAGTTTTGGTATTACTGTAACATTTGCCTCTAGGAATGATTTTGGGACGATTGCTTCCTTTTCAATTACATTGAAGAGTTTGAGGAGTATTGGGATCATGTCTTCTACAAATTTCTTGTAGAATTCAGTGATGAATCCATCAGGTCCTGGGCTTTTGTCGGTAAATTTTTTTATTACATTTTGCATTTCATTCACTGTTATTGGGTTATTGAGAGTTCTTATATCTTTTTGATTCAGTTTTAGTGATTTGTACCTTTCTAGAAATCTGTACATTTTGCCTGTGTCTTCCATTCTGTGAGAGCAAAGATTCTGAAAGTAGCTGTTTATGATCCTCTATCTCTGCTGGGTCTGTAGTAATTTCACCCTTTTCATTCCTATTGCTTGAATTTGAGTCCTTTCTTTCCTCTTTTTGATGAGGTTAGTTAGGGGCTTATCAATTTTATTTAATCTTTTAAAGAGCAGCTTTTTGATTCAATAATTAATTGTATTGTTTTCTTTGTCTTGATTGGATTAATTTCTGCTCTAATCTTTATAATTTCCTGCTGTCTTTGGGCTTTGGGTTTCATTTGCTCTTCCTTTGGTAGTCAGTTTGGGTGCTCCCTGAGAGTATTTATTTGTTCCCATTCTGTTTTCTTAATGTGTGAGTTCAGAGCTCATATTCAAATAACTGAAGCATATAGAACCCCAAATAACATCAACCCAAATAAACCAGACACCCAGACATATAATAGTCGAGATCCCAGAAATCCAGTAGAAGAATAATATACCAAAAGCCCCTAGAAAAAAAGAAACAGATCACATTTAAAGGAAAACCCATCAGAATAATGGCAGACTTCTCTTCTTGAAGTCAAGAAGAGCATGGAGCAGAGTGCTTCAAGTCCTCCATGAAAACAAATTCCAGCCCAGACTGCTGTATTCCGCAAAACTCTCTTTCAAGTATGAGGGAGAAGTGAAATACTTCCATGACAAGGAGCAACTAAAGAATTTCCTTGCAAGAAGTGATTTCATTGGATTCCATAAATTCTGGTAGGTTGTGTTTGAATTTTCATTGAATTCTAGATATTGTTTAATTGCTTGTTTAATTTCCTCTGTAACTCACTGGTTGCTGAGAAGCGTGTTGTTTAATTTACATGTATTTCTGGGGTTCTTGTGGTTTCTTTTGTCATTTATTTCCAGTTTCATTGCACTGAGGTCAGATAATGTGCATGGGATAATTTCTGTTTTCTTGCATATACTTAAGCATGGCTCATGGACCAGTATATGGTCTAATTTGGAAAACGTCCCATGTGCAGCTGAAAAAAGTGTGTATTCAGAAGTGGTTGTGCGGAATACTCTGTGTATATCCACTAATTCCAGTTGTTCCAAATTCTGGTGCAGTTCTTCTACTTCTTTGTTAATTTTTTGTCTGCTTGGCCTATCTTTTTGGGATAAAGGGGCGTTAAGGTATCCTGTTAAGATTGTTTGTATTCGATAGTAGACTTTTCATGTCCATTAAGATTTGTCTTATGTAACGTGGTGCCTGTGTTGGGTGCATACATATTTATTAGTATCATCTCTTCGTCTTGAATTTTTCTCCTAACCAGTATGTAGTGGCCTTCTTTATTTCATTTGATTGATCATGGTTTGAAGGTTAGACTCTCTGCAAACAGGAGTGCTACCCCTCCTTTTTTTAAATTTTTTTTTTGAGGTACTGGGGCATGTAGTATTGTTTTCCATCCTTAACTTTTAGCCTATGAGTTTCTTTATGAGTTAAGCATGTTTCTCATATATAGCATATTGTTGGATTTTTCTTCCTTATCCACTCTGCCAATCTATTTCTTTTAATTAGGGAATTGAGTCCATTTACATCGATGGAGAAAATTGAAATGTATTGACTTATAATTGACATATCTTTTCCTTTCTCCTTTTTCACCTGTGTTTATCTGCTTGCCCTATTTTGTGGGTTATTTCTGGTCTCATTTGTAGAGTTTGGGTCATTTTGGTGCCTCTCTAAATATTTTTTAGTAGTCTATGTAGGGTTGACTTTGACATCATGAAATTCTTTAGTTGTTCCTTGTCATGGAAGTATTTCACTTCTCCCTCATACTTGAAAGAGAGTTTTGCGGAATATAGCAGTCTGGGCTGGAATTTGTTTTCATGGAGGACTTGAAGCACTCTGCTCCATGCTCTTCTTGACTTCAAGAAGAGAAGTCTGCCATTATTCTGATGGATTTTCCTTTAAATGTGATCTTTTTCTTTTTTTCTAGGGGCTTTCAGTACATTCTTCTGCTGGATTTCTGGGATCTTAACTATTATATTTCTGGGTGTCTGGTTTATTTGGGTTGATGTTATTTGGAGTTCTATATGCTTCAGTTACTTGAATATGAGATTGTTTTCTCATATATTAGGAAGTTTTCTGCTATTCCTTCTGCTCATGTTCTTTTTATCTCATTTGTATTGACTCCTTTTTTCTTAATGATTCCTATTTATCTCATGTTGTTCATTTTTGGATCATCTTGCCGATGTTGAATTATTTTTTTCTGCATCCTGATTGTTTTAAAGATATTCTTTCTTTTCACTAGCTGCAACTGTGTCTTCAAGATCTGAAACTCTATCTTCACTTTCATTTAAACAGTGTTGCCAACTTGTGACTGAGATTTTATTTTCTTGTATAACTCTTTGAAACTGTTTTATGTGATCTATTTCTTTCCTATACTGCTCATTCAGGGAGTCCATCACTTTTCTGTTCTCCTCTAATTTTTTTTATCAGTGTCTTTAGAGGCATTTAAGTCTTTCATGATAGTTAACCTTTCCTTTTTCTACTTCAGAGATTATTTCTGCTCTGATTTCCTCTCTCCCTTTCTGTAGTTTTTGCTGTACTTTAGATGCTATTAATTTAGAGATATCTCTTTTTACTTCAGATGTTATTTCTGACCTGAGTTCCTCTGTACATTTCTGCATTTGTTTGTTTACTTCAGATTCTATTAATTCAGAGATTTTGGCTGCATGATTCCCGTTTTCTTCTATGGTAGTGTGTTCTGTATTTGCGCTGGGTGGGCTTGGGACCTGAGATTGCATTTTGCTTTGTCTCCCTCACTTTCTATAGCAGTGACCTCTGACCTTTTGTGTAGAACTTTGGTGAAGTTAGTGGGCACATTAGCGCCTACTGTAATTTGGGTCTGGATCTCTCAAGTTTGATCTTGTCCAGATGTGCCTGACTGGGTCTGGTTGCTGTGCTCTGCTCTTTCCTGCTTTAATTTTTGGTGGAGAGCCTGCAGTGTTCCTCTGGCAAGATGTTCAGCTCATGTGTTACCTGGCAGAGTCTGACCCTAGTCTCTCTCCAGGGAATTTGTTGCAGAGTTCCAAGCAGATGCCTGAGTTGGTTTCTGGGCATAGTGGTGTGAGGTTGTAGGCCCAGTGTTCCTGCCTACATGCCTGCCAGTTATGGGCTGTGGGTGGGGGTGGAGTTCTGATGATGGTGTGGAGGCACATGCTGAGAGATCCTACCTGGATGCCAACCAGCTGGGGCTGCTGTGAGCAGGGGTGGAGGGTTCTGGGGCTGGTGCAAGTGCCACAGGCCAAGAGGTCCTACCTGGACATCTGCCGTGATAGGGCTACTTGGAGTCTGATATTTTAAGGAATGATTGATTCCTTGTTAATGTCTATTGACATTAAATAAATCTACCTATAAATCCTCAGCATTATTTCAGTGCTTCTGTTTTCTTGTGATCTGCTGCATCAGCTGGGAAGACCAACTGTACTGACTTTCTGATCACCAGTTATGGCCCTTGTGGATCGGGTAAGGACCTCTCCAGGTCCCAGTGGAAAGGGGTGCCCTCAAGATTTTTGAGTCTCCTCTGAAGTCTGGAAGAGAATTTTTAATTCCCTGCTCAAGAAGCTCACATCAGACAGCAAAGGGAGGAGGACATAGTCTACCTTCTTGTCTGATTCTAGTAAGACCCCAAAGGCACCCCAGTTAGTTTGTCAGTCCCACTCAGCACAAGCAGAAGGGGAATCTGAGCAGCTCTTGTCAATTAGAACCACCGTTGAGGGAAGGGGGTTGGAGTGTTTAACCTCTGAGTGCCTGTAGAATGAACCCGTGAGTGAGTGGAGTGGACAGCATAAGCAATAGGACAGCATAAGCTCTGTCTGTGCCCCAAGCCTAGGAAGCATTGGTCACAATGACTAATTGGACCCTCATATCCAACAATAACCAACATATGACATAATGGAGAGCTCGGGACTAAGTCCCTGAGAGGGGTGTGGGCAGGCAGGCATTTGAACGATCTCTCTCTCTCTCTGAAGAGCACCCACCCTTTGACTGTTGCCCCATCATTCAAGGCTACATGACACACATCTGGGAAATCAGAGGTGGAAACCAGTCGCAATCCATAGTCCCTGACTGCAGGAAAAAAGGCCTTTATGGCGTTAAAATAGAAATCAATCTGTTCCCTGTGTCTCAAAGAATGAAAGAACTAGAAAAAAAGGAGGCTTATCCTTCTAGAGAATTCTGTTTTGGCACCCTCGTTGCTGTCATCACCTATATCTTCACTCCCCACTTCCAACTCATCTACTTCCACCCAATCAAACTAGCTGGTTCCAGCTAGCCATTGCCTGCATTCAGTCACAGAGGAACTCTCTCCAGAGCCTTGTACTTCTTACCCTGATCAGATGGCATCATGTAATGCCCATCTGAGAACACTGTCAGAAATTCCTTCTGAGTTCCACATTTTGACTGAGGAAAAGTTACACTGTCACTCCTGATGAATGAGCTACCATAACCTTTTGAAAGGTTTTCATTCCTGAAAACAACTTAGCTAATCACTTCTCAAAGACATAAAAAAGGGGACAAGAAGCTCATTAACCACTGTTACCCAGAAACCCAAATAAAAGAAAAGCACCTGATTTCCTTAAGAAAATCCAGTGTGATATACAAACATACACTATGGATATGAGATATAAGGACTCTGGACACAAAAAAATAAGAGCCTCCTCCATCTGACAGACACATAGAACCTGACTATCAAGGCTAACTTCAATCTGAACCTCTCCTTACTTTGTCAAGCCAGTACTGCTCAGAAAGACAGCTCTATCAGATTTGGCCCCCTAGAGCCCATGGTCAGGGGAAACTTCGACTTTCCTCATAGACAACTGATACAGAACTCTCTGCCTTTAATAATTTTCTGTGTCAAAAAGTTACCATCACCAGGGAAATTGAAACTATTGCCTCTCACCTCTTTTAGGAGGCACAAACTGGAAGTCAGGGAGGGCATCTCACTAAACATGAATTCCTACATAGGCTAGTTTCCATACCTCTCCTGGAAAGAGATCTCCTCTTCAAGTTATTGTCTCTTTTACACCAGGCCAATCAACCTCACTCTAGTTTAACCCTACACTTTCAGCTTTGACTATTCCCCAAGAGGAAGAGGATGACTGCACCAACCTGAGACAAATAACCACAATCCTGAGGTTCTAAAAGCTCTCCTCCCAGAGATATGAGCCAAGACTCACCTCTGTACCTGGCCATCAACCATGCCACCTCACCTTGAGCCAACTTGCTGTCAGATGTCATGGGAAGCACAAACAGGCATCTAGACACACACCATCCAGACAGACTGCTAATCACCTTGGGCAGGCTCTCCATGCCATCAAAAATGCAGCCATCACCTTGCATTCTTCAGACCCTAACCCACACATCACCATTGAATTGATATTCAATTGCCTCAAGCATTTGGAAACTCTGTCAGTGCTTTGGGGGAGGCCCTAGCAACAGATTGGGATCCGGGATAGTCTATATTTCTATCCCCTTCCAATCTTTCACAGGCCCCCAAGAAAGAAAAAAAATGAGGCTTCAAAACTATAAAATGTCTAATAGACTGTCAAGATGCTAAGATACACCTCTCCTGCCTCTAAAGCCAGTTCAGGCTCTCTGAGCTGACAACACCCCCATAATTACCTTCCATATACACTGCCTCAGTCTTTTGCTACCCACAGCCTTCTGATACACCTACATAGACCTGAACAATATCTTCTGTTGCCTTCAATTCGCTCCTGTCAGCCAGCCCCTCTTCACAGAGACCCAAGATCTGCACTCTGAAGTAAACTAACCCAGACTCAACTTCCAAGAGGTCCAAAACCAAAACCTTGTTTAGCCTCTTTGAATAAGCCTTCACAACTGACCTCGCTAATTTCCCAGCACAAAATATCACTGCACTTCTGATTAATGACAACCAAGTTGCCTGCTGAAATGATACAAAAGCTCTGTTGTGTTATTTGAAAGAAACTGATCATATATGTATATATATTTCTTGAAGCTGCTGTCTTCAATGAAATCTGGATCCTTGAGTTCACAGAAACAGTGCTGTTTATTCAGATTGTTAGCCCCTGGGAGCACTGAGTGACCTACTTGGATCCAGTCACTCAGGGTTGCCTCTCCTTTAGCTTCCACACTGTAACAGCCACTGTTCTTTGGATCAGGAAAGCTGACAAGCTCTCTTGGGCTCAGACCTAACTGTCCAGGTGTCATAGGCTGTACTGGACCTCTGGAACAACTGCAGAATAAACTCTCTGATGCTGAATGCATCCTGTTTACAAATATAAGTAGCTCTGTTAGGAACAGAGTCCAACAAACTAGCTATGCTGTAGTTACCTCGGACAGAGCCATTTTGACCAAAGTTCTCCTGCTACTGCTTCCTACTGCTGTTTGGAAACCTGCCACCAATGCAGCATAATTTACCCAAGAGGCCTAAGTCCCCTCTGGGGATCCAATTGATTGAAACATCAACCCCAGCCAAAAATTTGTACCCAGTACTCCTGGAGGATCAGAGCGTGGCTTTCCCTGCTATATATCCTCCAAGACCAGCCACAGCACTGGCACCTCTACTCCTGAGGCCAGCTCAGGCATCAGTGTCTGTGTCACTGACCCTGACCTCATGCAATATAGTGTACTCTCCCATTTAAAGGTATATAGGTAGATTATGCAGAAATTAAGCCTTAGGGGTTATAAATATCTGTAAGTGTTTGTCTGCACTTATTCAGGCTGGGCTGAGACATTCAATGCAAGTGCATATTAACTACTACTTCAAGTTTTAGAAATCCAGCTTGATAACCTCCAGAAAATTTACCTGGACAGCTCCTATGGGGACCATTCTGAAGAGACAATCATATTGAAAGCCCTGCTCTGGTCACTCTGGATACCGACCAGTCCATGCATGGCTGAAGCCCCAGGACACCATCCACAGGGTTGCTCCATGCCTCAGGGTATTATCCAAGGCCTTGCTTCTCCACTCCTCTGCTAGCTATGATTTTGGCCTTATAGTCTATGGGCAGATTTCCACAAGAGAATAGAACAAACACTGACCAAAATTTGATGAGGATCCAAGGCCTACTGGACATTACCCTAGATCAGATTAACTGCCACATTACCTTACTGGAATAGTGTTACAGAATAGATAGGCCTAAGTATGTTTTTGCCTAAAAACCACTTAGGAAAAACCTCTGTAATAAGAGAATCTTAGGGACCTTGGCTAGGGCCCATCCTAGGACTGCCAACTAATATTACTGCTTCTAGTTTGGCCTTGTCTCAGAAGATCACATGCAACATACTGTCTTAGTTACTCTTCTCTCATTGTTGGAACAAATACCTGACACCAAAAATGAAGGAAGAAAAGGTTTATTTAGCTCCCAGTTACTGGAGGTTTCAGTACATACTCGATCAGTTCCAAGGCAGGCTGGCACATGGCAGAGAGCAGTAGTTCATGGTGGCGGAACAATTGCAACAGAGGCAACTGACCAACTAGTTGGTTGGTTGTTGCTCTGTATCTCTTATACATTCAGGCTCTCTGACTCAGGTCACACCCCTAATCCCAGCAGTACTAAGATCCATAATCTTAGCACATAAGAGGACCCAGTGGATCCTGAGCTAGTCTCAAACTCTAGAAGTCCCTTCTCCATGACTGCATGAGGTTTTGGGAGGACAACAAGACACAAACCATAACACATACCCAGACAGGACTTTTCAGGAAAACTAAAAGAGGGGGAAAATGTAGAGGCAAATGCCCCCAATCAGTTTGTTAGTTATTCAGGTAACAGTTCCGGTTACAAGTTCCTGTTGCTTGTATCTCCTAGAAATGGCTGGTCACTGTGGTGCCTATTGTCAGAGCCAATCAAAGATATCCAAGTGCTCTGTCTCTGTACTTCCCCTTTGTAATCAACTCATAAACATTTCCCTCTCTGAGGAGTAGGGGCCTGACATTTTGAGGAAAAACTGATTCCTAGTCAGTGCCTGTCCAATGTTAAAAACATTTTCCTGTAACTCCTGGTCATCACTTTGGTGTTTCTGTTTGCCACTAAAGTTCCTATGGATCCAGTTTCTCCACATATGCTATGCTTTGAATGTGGGTTAAATGCATCTCCAAGGGGTCATATGTTGGAAGCTTGGTCCTCAATATAGCAGTGCTGTGTGATGGTGGAACTTTTAGGTTGAAATGTTTCTTTCTTTTTTGCAATACTGGGGATTGAATTCAGGACCTTGTGCTTTCCAGGCAAGGGCTTGTTCTACTAAGCTATCTCCCCGGCCCAATGGTGGAACTTTTAAAAAGTGGAGCCTAATGGGCAGTAGTTAGGTTGTTGGGACAGTGTCCCTGGAAGGCAATAAATGTGCTTCTTTTCATACCTCATGAAAATGCATCCTTATAAAAACTGCAAAACTGTTCTTTACTCCCTTCTTGTCTCCCTAGTATGATTGGTAGGTTAATTGATTACACACACTATGAAGCCATTCATTGTGATGTAATGGGGTTGGTGGCCCTTTTTTAGTACCTGGCATCACACTCTCCAGATGTGCAGCTACCGAAACTATGAATTCAGTACATCTGTCTGTATACATTATCCAAACTTAAGTATTTCATTACCGTGAATGAAAACAGACTAAGTGTACTAGTGTAACAGCACTATCAACTCTTTCTCTTTCTTTGTTTCTCTGTCTCTGTCTCTGTCTCTGTCTCT
>PVKN010011529.1:0-10082 GCA_004027915.1 Capromys pilorides | reverse complement strand
TTGCTTATTTCTTGTTGAACTGATGGTCATTATATGTTCTGAATATTAACTATTTATCAGTTGTAGAATTTGCAAATATTTTCTCCAATTTCATGGGGTGTTTGAGCACTACTGACAGTGGCCTTTGATATAGAAACATTTTTAATTTGGATGTAGCAACATTTATATTTTCTTGCCTGACAGTATTTTCCTCAACAAACCATGTGAAAATTTAATATTATGAAGATTTTCTCAGTTTATTCTAAGAGTTTTATAGATTCTAGATTCAACTCTTGTGTTCAGGTATTTTTTGATATATTTAAGTTAGTTATTTAGTGTGCTATTAAGATTGGACTTCATTCTTTTGCATATGGATATCTAATTTTCAACATTTTTTGGGAAAATGTTTCTTCAGGGAATGATCTTGCCATCTTTGTCAAACATTATCAGTTATGTACAGTAGGACTTCTTGTCTCTATTCTTCACTGATCTGGACTTGTGCCAATACAGTACTGTTTTGATTCCTATAATTATGTAGCAGGTTTTAAAATTAAATGTGCATGAAAACCCTAAGACAACAACCACAAAAAAGAAGTAGATCCGTATAGTTATCCTCTAGTTTTAGCTTTTCATGTGATTATTGGCCATGGGCATATCTTCTTTGGAGGAATAGCTGTTCAAGTAATTCTTTTTCAAGATATTTTTTGGTTGTTTAAGTTCTCTCAAGATTTCTTTTTTTTTTTTTTAAATATCTGATGGCATTTTAAGATGGATGTTTGTAGTTTAGGAAAAATTCTGATATTGTAATGTGAATTGTGCTCAGTCTGCAGTCTGTAGATGACTTTGAGTAGTAACAACATTTTAAGAACATTAAAATTTCAAATTCATGGGCATGAAGTATCTTTCCAACTTGGCTCTTTTTTCTTTCAGCAAAGGTATATGGATTTAATAGCAGCTTGATGTATACTAGTAAAAACCTGTAATGGGTTCAAGTATAGTCAATTGATTAATTATTAAATAAACCATGTGTTCCCTGTGCATGAAAACCCTAAGACAACAACAACAAAAAAGAAGTAGATCCTTGTAGTGATCCTCTTGTCTCAGCCTCCCCAACACTGGCATTATAGGTGTGCACCACCATGCCTGGTTCTGGGGCTGGCACAGCATGCAGGACTAGGCATCAAACCTGGAACCTTGCACTTGCCAGGCAGGTTCTGCTGCTGCTGTGCTATCTCCCCAGCCCTGTCTATTTATATTTAGCTGAGAAACTGTGTAGTGAAAATTGGTCAGCTTAATTTAGAAGCAATCATGCTGTTTGTGACTCAGAATAGCTGCAGTCCTGTCAAGCTTAATCCATACTCCTTGGTACACATCCATGACATGTAACTCAGCAACAAAGGGCGATGAGTTATTGATAAACACAAAGGCTCTGTTGAACTCCCAGAGAATTATGCTAATAAAAGCAAATCCTCAGTATTATATACCAGTTCCATTTATATAACCTTGACATGCCAAAAAAATTATAGGCATGAGAGAGAGAGAGATTAGTGGTTATCAAGGATTAAGCTGGCATGAGAGTAGGAAGCAAGTGAATTTGTGGAGACATGATCTAAACAGGCAATATCCTGAAGGGGTGAAAACATCTAGTGTCTTGAAGGTGCCAGAGCCAATGTCCTAGTTATACTGCACTTTAGGTTGTAAGATGTTACCCCTGGGGACACCAAGTGAAAGTTGCTTGGGATCTCTGTTATCTCTTATGACTTTATGTGAACCTATATTTATTTCCAGATAAAAAGTATAACAAGAAAAAGCAGGCACAAAATGCAATATCTTCTTGAAAGCTTTCTACAAAATATAGTTAACAGTAAAAGGGAATTTAATGCTATTAGGGAAATGGAGAAGCTATTGTGATTCAGGTCTCCAGGTCTCTTGAGAACCAAGGGTTTTTATTTTGATTTACCATAATGATCCCCAGAATAAAAGTATTTTGCAGCAGGCACAGTTTGTGATGGCTTAAGAACACTGTTGCTATTAGAAACTAATTGTCACCAAAGATAATAAGGAGAATCTGTCCAGTAGCAAGTGTTATGATCTAGCTGAGTCAGAGCACTATGAATTGCAACCTGACTATGTGATCTAAGTCTACTCAAGCAGGCTGGAACTTTGTTGATGCTCACTGGGAGCATCAGCTGAGAGTGTTTCCTTTCAAGTACTATCCTAGGCATCTTCACTCATCCATTCCTGGTCCTCATCACAGCCTTAGACAGCTAGGTGATCTAAGCAGACCAGCTTCTCAGGTCTCTAATGAATGTAGTATTAAGCATTCTAATTTTAAGATGAATAATAGCCACTATGGATGGGCTTCTGCTTTCGCATCAGGTATTTTTAATCATTGATTCATTAACCCTCAACATGATTTTTTTTAAGATTATCTTATCATTGTAAATTGGAAAACAGTGTAAGAGGGCAAGGAAGTTTCCCAAAACCACTTATCTAGAGCATGAGAGATCTTGGAAGAGGGTGATTACTTGTCCCAGTTGGCCTGAGAGCAAAGGATGTCTTAGCATGTGGAACTTCTGGTGCTACATCTGAAGATGACTCGGACAAAATGGGATGAGATGGCCACCATTCATGGGAGTCCTACCGTAAATGCCTTGAGAGAGTACTAAGATCTTCTCAGGTTTTTAGAGACCCATGAGAATGGCAGCTATTACAGTAAGCAAGACAAGTTGTGTTTATTTAAGGGGGAGTGGGAATCAAGGAGAAATGGGAGAAAGTGGTAAGCAAGGACATTTATGTTTATATTCTACCTTGTTTTGTTTCAGAAATAATTGGTAAGCAGGAAGAAAAGCAGGTAAGCAATTAAACTTGAAGCGTATTAAAATGAGAGAGATGAGAATGGAATTTATATATATTTCAAATGGTTTATAGAAGCTTTAGTAAATAATATATGTACCTCCAAAAACAAATGCTAATAAGTAACATCTGGGAGGATAGTTTACAGTAGAATTTGAGATCAAGAGAGGCAGAACATTAATCCAAAGATTGGCAGTGTTAATGACCTCATGCACAAGGGAGCTTACTTTCTCAGAATTGCAGTTTGCACAGATTTAACCTCTTTTCCCTCTGTAACCTGCCTTTTCGATAAAAGTTCTTTTGTGGAAAAGGTGCGATGCATTGCTCAGGGAGCAGAGCAGCACATCAGGTAAGATGCAAAGCCACCAAGAGCTTGGAGGATGCCAAGCCCAGTGAACATTGGAGCAGAGTGGGGTAGCAGATGTTGAGTTGCCATGGCAACCGATGGGCAGCTCCAAATGGAGAAGGACTCAATTTCTGAGGACTGAGACCTGAGGGAGACTTTGACCCGGCCTTTCTCTAGAGCTCTCTGGCTTTGGAAATGTTCAGGGCAGAGCAGGAAATAAAAAGGGCCTATTACAGTGCCTGTATCCCCCACCTCTCTTACTGATTTTGTACTTTGGATAAAAGCGCAAGACAGGATTAAAAATACAAACCTTCATCCGGAAACATCCCAGCAGCAGTGAATTCATGAGTTGCCTTTCCTCCAGGAGACTGACCAGTTCTCTTCCCAGTTAACAAGGCACTGGCTCCTCCCACAACCTCTCTCTTTCCTTTGCCTTCCAAATGGTGTCAGTGAAGGCCAAGCAGTGGGGCAGAAGGAGGGGTCTTGTCATCAGGAGAGGGGTTCTGCTACTCTGCTTCCGCTTTCTCTACTTCTCTCACTTCACTGAGAAGGAAAAATCTCCGTGGGTCCATGATGACAGCAGCTCAGGCTGGGTGTTTACGAGAAAGAAAATGTTAGCACGTGACTTCCTGATGGCTCACCCCAACTGCACCGTGTTGCTGCGCTGTGTGTCGACTCTGACTTTTACTAGGGAAGTGCTAATTATCGTGCGAATGGCACAATTATATTGCATTCTGCTTTTTATGCCAAAAGCCTTAATTTGAAAACATGTAAACAGTTAAAACATTTCTTTATATTTCTGCCCACTTCGCATTTCTTTGATTTTCAATATATGGTGAACATCAAAAAATAGCAGTGCACACAAGCCTTCCTGAACCTCTTAAAAACCCTGGAATCTTCACACTGTGCTCCAAAGAACAAAGGCTTCCTAAGCTGGCAGGTTCGGTACACTTGGCTGCTGCTTGTACAGCAGGGTTCTCCAAAAGCAATCCAGTAGGCTGTGGAGAGAAAATATAAAAACCTTTTTTTATTTCATCTTATAAAAGCCTAATCTTTAAATTTGTATTACAGTGTGCATTATATGCAAATGCAATAGTCTACATGCATACATACATGTATGTGTAATTTTAAACTTCATAAATATTTATGGGGATTCTACCTTATAATTTACAACAGCTTTAATTCATGTGCCATACAATTTATCCATTTAAACTACACAACGGAACAACTTCTAGCATGTAAGTTCACAGAATTGTCCATTCATCCACCCATCACCAAAATCAGTTGACCATTAAAATGTTTAATCATTGAAACATCTCGCCACCTGAAAAGAAAATCTCGTATTCCTTAGCTTTGCCTTCCCCTCCCCTGCCACCAAGATATTGGCTAATATTTTCCTACTTTTTGTTGCTAGAGATTTGCCTCGCCTGGATATTTCATATAAACAAAATCAGACTAATGTGGCTTTTTATATCTGTCTTCTTTCACTTAGCATAATGTTTTGAAGGGTCTTATACATTATAGCATGAATCAGTACTTGCTTTTATGGCTGAATTGTCTCCCACATGGATTTCACACCACTGCATTTTATTCATCCATTCATCATTAGTCCTAATGATGGCAAGTAACCAAATCGTATTATAGACCCTGGTCTATTTAATTAAATCTCATATGCACTGAACTTCAAAGACGATATTCAAAGTGCTTGACAAACAAGGCACTGGCAAGAATAAATGTGTTAAGCACTAGGAATGGCTTCCAGAAACCCCACTCAGTACCAGGTACACTGTTCCTGGTCCAACAAAATAGGAACCGGGACTTAGAGAGAGGAAGCTATCCAATGGCTATTTTAGAAATACTTCAATAATTTAACAACTGGTAGAGCCAGATGCGTACCTGCAAGCTAAATTCTCTCCTTGGGACCTGCTCCTACAGATGAGCTATGAGGGTTAAGAAAGGCCAGCCACACAGAAGGGATTATTGGGTCTTGCTTAAAAGCAGGGTTACCTTGCCATAGACAGCCAGCACAGCTTTCAGGCTAGGGCCCTGCTCCTCATTCTTTTCTGCTAGGGCCCTCCCTAGAAATCCCCTCTCTAAAAGTCTTGGAGGTGGTCTATCTACAGGGGCTAAAGGGTCTATATGTGCCAGGTAAGAAAAGCCCATTGAAGCACTGAAAGGAAAATTCTTCTGTGTGGTCCCATGGCACCTTCCTTGGGAAGTGGGGAGGGCACACCTGGCTGTGAACTGTTGGAAGACAGGAAGGAAAAAGGGCTCAAGCCAAATCCAGTCCTTTCAGTTCTCTTTTTTGCCTCAACTGGCCTGTATTCCCAGAGTACTCCCCAGTGCAGCCCTCGAGCCATCTGGTAATTTCTCAGTTTTGCTATAAAGTCACAAAATCTAGGAGAATACCATGAACCCATGAGGGAGAAAGACTTGCATGAGGTCACACTGAGGTAGCAGGTGGAGAACAGAAGGCTCCCGAGCACTAGTTGGGGCCGCTTCTCATCCACCAGCACTGCGGGAGCCCCCAGTCTAACTGCTGGAGTACATGGTGGGCATGACCACTCCCCTCTAGGCAGCAATTGCACCTTGTCCTTGCGCTGCACCCAGTGTCACTCAGAGTTTGGGCTCCCGCATCCAAATTCTTGCTGGCCTCATCACAACCACGTGTTATTGAAGGATGTCATCTTCATCATGGTAGAACATGGCCACTGGAGAATCTGGCTGGAGCCAAAAACCAGTTACAGAGTTAGTGAATCACACTTCGCAGAATGAACTGAAAGGTTGTAGTCAGAAGACACAAACAGGGAGGGGACAGACTGGTAAGGTGTCTGGAGGTGTTGGATGGCAAAGCTGGCTATGCATGAAAGAGAGGACAACTGCAGGTAGCCCCAAGATGGTAGAACGGTGGAACACAGCAGGGCCAGGGGGGATATCAGCATGGGTGTGACTGTGACGCTGCTGCTGGGTGAAAGCCTATGGGTGGCACTGGTAGATTAGGACCTATTTGCAAGAAGGTTGGTCATTTTCCCTTTGGGCTATCTGAGTGCACCAAACTTTTGGGCAGCGTTTTCCTGAACGCTTGGTCGGGAATTCGAAGTCACACAGCAGGAAGCCTGCAGAATGGTAAAGATAGCGAGGTCACCTGGTCAGGGCCATAAGCCTTTTCATTGCGTTCCTTCCACCTTTGTCATTAACTGCAGCTGTGGAGAGAATCCAGCATGCCTGGCACTCATCCAAGACTTCAGGATCATGAGGGCCTTCGAGCTGTGGTTAACTCTGTTTGGGTTGCTACAGACCGAATGGCTTCGAAGGGATGGAAATTAATGTATCACAGATCTGAAAGAATTTAGTAAGTCCAAGATCAAAAGCTAGGAGAGTTAGTGCCTGGTGGGCACCTGCTACTCAGCCCACAGGTGGCACTTTTTTATGATATCCCTATGTAGCTAGAGAAACAAGGCAGCGCTCTGGAGCCACTGTATAAGGGCACTAACTCCATGCGTGAAGGCTCCACCCTCATAACCCAATCTTCCCCCGAAGCCCAACCTCCTAATATCATAAAAGTAGTGACTAAATTTCAATATTTGAATTTGAGAGAGACACAAATGTTTAATTTGTGGCAGTAACAAAATAGCCCAGCTGAAGCTGGCTTAACCAGTAAGGAAAAATATCACCTCTCCTAAGTGCACAGGAAGTGGACAGGCAGGCCAGGACCTGCGTGTGGAAAGGTGACGTGTTCAGGCATAGCACCAAGGCCCTGGACGCTTCAACCTGCCCTGATGGTGTCTTAGGTTTTGCCTTCAGTCTAAGGCATCTATGAGTAGCTGGGCTGACATATTTTAATTGACAGGAGAGACAGAAATTCTACTTTTCCTGTCAGGCTTTCATAGAAGCCCCATCCTTTTCTCCCACATGGGATAAATCAGGTCATACACGCCTGTCCTTAGGCCATGGTCAGTTATCACCGGGGAAATTAAATAAAATGAGGCCACTGCTTCCTCTTCAATCAGATAGTATGGTATGGAAGCTTGAGAATTAGCTGCCCACTCCACATTGGTGATAAGGACCAGCCTGTGACTCACAGGACCTGCCTGGATAGGGAATGGGCCTGGGGTTATCTGAAAATATGGGCATTTCAGAGTCCAAGTTCTGTCATTGTTTTCATATCATTTACGTCATACTGTCAATCTTTTGTTACCTATATAACCCCTCCACATCCTGTGTGTGTGTGTGGCATCAGCATACTACTTTGTGGCATTCCTCACTATCTTTCTTTCAAGAGGCTCACTTAAGTTTGCTTAAAAGCAAAACTTTATCATCATTTGAAATAGGAAATCTACTATCTGCTGCCAAAATTTTAAGATAGCCGTCAGACTCAATACAAAAAACAATGTCCAGGCATGTTATGTAGATGCTGTTGCCTCCCTAGGTCCTGATGTTAAGGCAGCCCCTCAGAAGGGATGGTTGGCGAGTGTGGTTAGCGTGTTAGCCCCACACCAGTGCTGCAGCCCAATTCTCGTTCTCCCTCTCTCCCTACCCCTAACCTCTCTGGTGGTTGTGCTCCAGGTAAACTCAGCACCTCCTGTATTCCAGGCAGGTGTTTCTCCACTGAGCTGAATCCCCAGCTCCAGAGACTTCGCCTATAAACCAAGTGAAAGAATGAAAAAAGAAACCACGAAGTGGCACAGTGCCCTTGCTGTAGGATTCAATGACAGTTCATGTCTATGTGAGACACGTTCAGCGGCCAATCATTAAGTGACCAACTTTATTTCCTTGTTCTGTCTGGGCAGTGCCAGACCTCACCAGAGCTTGAGCACCCTTTGTGACCTTGCCCTCTCACTGCTGCACTCTGCCGTTTCCCTTCTGTTTCCGGACCTCCTCTGTGGCACTAGGGCTCGGAGGACAGCTGCGTGTACTGAACTTGTTTGTGGGACACAGACCCATTGATCAGTAATCCAACTATGTGCAGCACATATGGTGCTCTGACTCTGAGAGCAGAGGTGCCAGCATGTCCACCCTCAGGCTAGGCAAAGAGGGAAGAGGCCTGCAGGAAGAGCTCATGGCTGTGGGCAGCTCAGTAAGCTTCACAGTGCAGTCCACGTGGACCAGGCTCTGAGCACATAGCTGGGAGAAACCACCTCCTTGAATACTTAGGATGCTCCTGGTCTGCCATAAGTGTGCTATTCTTCTGTCAGTGCTCTGGTTAATGAGTGGTAAGAGAAACATTAATGTGGAGCAGATTGCCAGCTAGGGAACAGCCACTGGGAACGGGGAAAATGAACCCAGCCTATGGTGGACAAGTCCTGGTTGATGATAAGGTGGTGAAAGAACAATTTGAGAGCTGTCTGAGGGGAGGAGAAAGGCAGGGCAGGAGGTGGATGAGGATCTGCCTTGGTGAGTGGGCCTGGTATGAGCTGTGGCTCAGGAACTGGCCATTTGCCACATAGGTTGGTTGGTGGGTTTTAAACTGGGAGCCACACAGTGCAAGCAGAGTGTTAAGCAGTCAGCTGGGTAGAGGGGAACACAGGAGAATCAGGGACAGGTGAGAATCACCCTGAGGAGGGCCAGGGAGGCCAGGCGTCATTCGCCTCTCCCTCTTTTTCTTTCTCTGGGAGGCCCTGCCCATGGCACACTTCGGTGTTGCCTGGTGGAATGACTTCTTTCACAGCGGAATTGGTCACTGATGTTCTGTGCACTTAGGTGACATCAGACTTACAGGGCTCTTGGCTCACATAATTTGTTTTCCTGGGCTTGGAAGGGGAGCATATGAGCTACCAGGGAAGGTGTGCTGAAAGGCCAGGGACACTCTTCTCCCCCATGCAATAAAAAGCAGAGGCGCAGGAGGCCATTCCTTCCTGAGTCCCTCCCTCCGAGGGTGGTTCTCTGGAAGATGCTCTACTTGCAGCTGTTACGGTTGTTTTTGGACTGAACCCTGCAGAAAAGGGATGAAGAGAAGTCAAGGTAGAAGTCCTTGATGGAGGGCTGAGGGCTCAGGCCTAAATCTTTAACTTGTGACTGCGCCATGAAGGAGGTGACACTACTCATAAGCCACTGAACCTACCATAAGGTGGTTCAGGCCACAAAGTGTCTTAAGTTCTCCTACCTGCTCACTGGCTCTCACACTAATACATTTGAGATGTGATCTAAAAATAGAAGAGAGTGGGTGTTGGGGGATATCTCAGGGGGATAAGTGCTTGCCTGGTGAGCACAAGATCCTGAGTTTGATCTCTTATACCACCAAAATAATAATAATAATAATAATAATAATAATAATAATAATAATAATAATAATAATAAAATAAAAATATAAAGTAGGTAGAAATCTTGAACACATAGGAGTATCCAGAGAGTTCATGGACAAAAAGCAGGCTACACAGGAAATATGTTAAATAATCAACAACTGGGATCTTATCTTATTAAAAAGCTTTTTGCACATCAAAAAGAATCACTAATGGAGTAAAAAGAAAACTCATGAATTGGAAAAAATGTAGCCAACTCTCCCTCAGACAAAGGTCTTCTATTTAGAGCATATGAAATATTAAATAAACAGCCCCCCAGCCCCACAAATCAAAGACCCAATCCATACATGGGCATCTGAGATGAGTATACACTTCTCAGATGAAGAAATACATATTGCAAATAAATGTATGAAACAATGTTCAACATCACTGACTATTTGAGAAGTGAAATTAAAACAACACTGAGATCTCATTTGACCCCAGAAAGAATGGCTGTCATCAAGAAGCCAACCAACAACAAATGCTGAGGGGGCTGTGGGCATAGAGGAACTCTTCTCCACTGGTAGTGCAGTGTAGACTGGTACAGCCTCTGTGGAAATCAGCATGGAGGTTTCTCAAAATTAGAGGTCTCATTCAACCCAGCTACTCCCCTCCTGGGTATT